>VXAL01009618.1:262459-282053 GCA_013399475.1 Chauna torquata | reverse complement strand
CCCCCCCCCCTTTTTTTCCTTTTAAACAGGAGTTACAACTTATTCTTTATATCTTTTGATTCACATAAGGTTCTATACATAATGCCCAAAATGTAGGAAGACCTTTCTGTAGGCAATATATTTGCTGCTTCCTTTTGACCTGTCTTTTGTTTATACTTAAATTTTAACCCTTGGGTTTGTTCCTATTAAGGGACAAGGTTCATCAGGCCTAATTACACAGAGCCTGTAGCACATCACTAGGAGTATGTGCAGTGCAAACAAACAATTGAGTTTTTTCAGAGCTTTGGTGACTGAAGTGCAAGTAGATGGTGATCTGAAAATATTCGATGTTTACAGCTTAATTTCAGATGGGATTTATGTTGATTGTTTACAGACTGACAAACCCAAAATATAGATAGTTTGATGATTTCAATTTTGTTTTTCTCCTCTAGAGGCCTATTTCATGTTTTTGTTCTCGTTTGCTAGAGATAATTTATTTACTACACAGTGTAGAAATCCATATTTTCAGATGATTTGTTTCATCTGAAATTATTGAAATATCTTTTCAGACTTCAGTTTGTGATGTTGACAGAATAAATCATTAGCAAATTATTAGTGAAATATGTTCGTTTGGAATAATTATATATATATTATTGACTTTTAGCAAGGCAGTTTGTCTTTCTTGTAATTGTTACCATCTATGTATATTTTCCCCAATGCTTTACTGCCATGGTTCTTCTGCTGCTGCTCTCCTTCCAAGTCTCTCAGCCTTTCAGAGATTCTGCTTGATTCCGTATTTTCAGAGTTTACAACATGAATGGGTGGCTTATCTACTCTGGTGACAAGTTTATCAAAGTTTCTTTAGTTTCACCTCATTTAGGTTTCCTGAATTCAGGTTCTACACCTGGATGTTAAATTTTTTTTACTGAAAAAGTGAAAGAGCCCTTTAATCACATGACCTTTTCTTCCTTAGAACTTCCAAAATGTAATCAAATCATTTCCCTTTACCTGACCTCTGGCTTGGAGACCCTTTTTGAAGCCACTGGTTTCTTTTAGTATGTCCCACATTATGGTGCCTAGACATGTAACCTCATATTCGACTATAGTGGCAAAGCATCAACAAGAAAAATTGTTTAAAGGTGCCCCATTTAAAAAACAAACAGATTTTTTCTGTAAATGCCATTTTCACCACTGCTGGCTGTTCTGTTGTGTCTACTTATGCCATCCCCACGTTTCACCATGAATGTATCATAAATGACAACACTGAAGAACGTGGGACCCGCCAGGGGTACACTGTAAAAATACGTTGTTCAATAACATTTCCTGGTGGTAGGATATTTTTGCAGATATTTATGGTTATTGTTTCCTCCTTTAACCTCTTTTATAGCAGTTTCACATAATCTGTGCACACTATTTTAGATATGTTACTAATTTGATCACTCATGTTTCTTTCTTAAACCTCCTGACAAAGGGCAATTCAGCCTCCCTTCAATCTTGATTCCTGTTTGGACAGGCTTCCCTCCACTGATTTTTCAAATTTGATATGATACCTTCCAGACTTGGATGTCAGCTAGGTGCCTAAAGGCAGAGGGGATGAGTCTGAGAACCTTGGTCCCCATTACAAAGAACCAATCTACCTCGACCTGATTGATCTCTCTATTTTAAGCAGTCTGTTCCCACACACGTAATGTACCTCTCTCGATCCACCTCTTAATGTTCTCTCTCTCTTTCACACTTCCGTCTCTGCAATTTCTCTCATTTCAGAATATTCCCAGGTTGCCCCATGCTCAGCTTAGCTCTACCACTATGCCTTTCTTCCATGAACTATTACCTTCATCTGTCCTAATACCTTATCCTTCCTGCTATTCCCATTTCATCTCTTTTTCCCTTAAATATTTTGTTTTTCTATTTGGGATAAAGCGTATTCTTCCAGTGTTTTCAAAGCCCATTGATATATGTGTATATATTTTCACAATTACCTCACTGCAATTTCAAATAATACTGTGTCTAATTCTCTTACTGTGTTATTCAGTTTCCCCAAGATTCTTATTTCTATTTAAGTAGTGCTGTAGGGTAATGTGTTGGTCAGAAAGCTTTGTACTATAACTGAGTAACAAATTATTGTTTTTTCTTATGTGTTCAGTGAACTGGTTTTGCAGATCATTCAGCTCAATTCATTATGATCAAATGGAGAAGCATTTGTTTCAATAAGATTTTAATCTCTAGAACTATCTTTTGCATCAGTGACTTTTCATTGTTAATTGCTTTCTTGTCCTCCATTAAGGTGTTCTTACAACTATTTCATCTAAACTAAGCTCTGTCTACGCACACAATTTTAAAAGACTCTTTTATACTTTTTAAGTGATATAACCGTTGTTGCCTTATTAATCCAGCAGTATGGTTTTCTGTGTATTTTTCTCCCTTGGTGCTGACAAAAACTGTATAGATTTCAAAGAATTTTAGAAATGTTCTGATTTCCTCCCAGATACATCAGAATATAGAATATAATTTTATTGTTTTATAGCACCAATTAAGAACACCAGGACACTTCGTCTGTGCTGGATGCTTGCGAGTGAATTACCATTAATATTAATGATTGAAAAGAATATGCACTGAGTGGAGCATGCCCCAAATATCTCGTAGTCATCCTACTGAAAATGATTTAACCTCCGAACCTGCTTCTACTTTAAGCCCCATAAGTGCCATAGGAAGCATGGACTTCAAACAACAACCTTAAATATGCCCCTAGTTTTACATGTTGAAATAATCAAATCAGTGGGTGAGTAAAAGTGGTTCTCTCTTTTCAAAAATCAATTGGTTGTGAATTTATTATTTTAACACAGCTGACAGAGAACATACAGAAAGAATTCAGTAATGAAAAGCGTTTGGGGGTTTTGACAGGTCTTGGCTGAAATGAAGTCCTTTGAGACCAGCGTTTGGAGGCAGAGGTGAAAGTAGAAATTGGTTTACCTGAAGATCTCTGTATATGGAATCTAAATTTTCAAGGGAGACTGCCTGCCAGTGTCAAGGCTTATCTTTTGACACATCCAGCCTGAAATCTATCAAAATCTGGAAACTTCTTGACTTTTCATTGTAACTTCTGTTTGTGTGATTTTTCTACACAAAACTTTGTTTGTGCAGGTACTGAAAGTTTCTCAGAATTTTTGTGCTAATGTTGTAGCTGGTCAAATCTACAAACTGGTTTTTATGTATTTATTCTGTGCTCAACTCCAAGCATAAACTATTTTTAAAATATTAAAATTATATGATATTAAAAAGGACTATACAAGTCATTGAATTTTGCAATTCATGCATTTATTAGTTTTCACAATAATTTAGTCCATTTCTCTCTGAAAAAAATACATTGATTAATGCAGTTCTTATCGCTCCATAGATCTAAGCAGTATTTGTATCAACAGTTTTTAATGTAAAATAGTATTTTTTACTTGTGTTAGAACTGCAAGGTTAATGTAGATAGTCGTGAGTGAGGTAGATTGTGTTCTTTCTTGTATCTCATTAATATAGCTATTTACAAAGGTCTGCTCAATAGTAGATGTGTAACAGGATGTCAGAAACAGAATTTGAAGCCTTCAAACTATACAGTGTAGCTGAGACCTGATAGTGATTTGCAGAACTTTTATTGCCTAGCAGGTTATTGCCTAAAGGAAAAATCTAGCTAAATTTTCATGTTCAGCCTGACTTTGGAAGTCTGTGGGTTAAAGAGGTTTGAGCATGTTTTTTTGAACATGTAAATTTAAGCACTATGAAAAGTTGTTTAGATTGTAAACATTTTGGTGCAGCTCATGTATTACACCCAACACAGTGGGACCTGCATCCCTGACTGAGGTTGACAGAAGTGGCAGGAAGATGTCTGAGAAACAATAATAATAATTGCACTGAAAAAGAAAATGAAAACACGACTGGCTATTTTGAAGCCATTCTATCCATGCATGTTGTTATATGTAACACACATAAATACATCTTGTATAATTTTGAATATTATTTTTAAGTGTATCTAACCTAGTAACTGAAGTCTGTGGGATAGTATTGGCTGTGTTCTAGGAATTTTTCCCTGGCACCCAGAGCATGGACAGAGTTATACCATGATAAAATAATCCTTTCTTGTGCTCATACTCATGTATCTTTGGAAAACAGATTGCTAGTTATATATTTATTTACACATGCAGTATTTACTGGCTTAAAAACTCAGCCATGTGTACTTAGGGCACTGAAGGCAGAGCCAACCCCTGAAGCTCTCAAAGCTGAGTCACGCTAGATGGCACAATGATGCACCATATTCATCCTGAACTGTGCAAACCAGAAGGTACTACTTGCATTTGAAAATATTTACAGCAAAGCATATTAGTGCTCATGCTATCAACGGAATGCTTTGTGTTAGCTTTCAAAAACATAAAATGTAAGAAAAATATAAAAAAAAACCATAACCTCCTATCGGATGTTGGAACTGCCAGAGTGTTCAGCAGGAGTTAGAGATAAAAAGTAAAAGGTATAATCTATAGCAAGGATTAGCAGATGAGTTGCATTCAGGACAAATAGATTCTTCATGAAAATGCCATGACATTTATTTTCAATATTAAAAATTCAAATGCAAGTGTTTAATATGTCTTATACACATCAGCTCTTTCTGCAGTTCTGGGACTGATGCAGTTTTGCCCTTAGTCATTTGGGGATTGCTTTTCCATCTGCTTTGATCACATTGTGCTTCTGCAATATTCCCACCAGTTATCCTAAGAACTCTTATAACTGACTCTTGTTACATCTGCCCTAGAAAATAAAATACCAGGAAGGGGACTCTCAAATAAAACTGCAGTTGAGGGGGAAAAAAAAATGCTTACTAGCACCTTTAATGTAAACATTGGTATTTATGAGGATTTAACCAAACCTCTCAAAAATTGTAGCATGAATATATAGAATTCATAGCCAGTATCAAAGTTTTTCTTTTCTACACAATGGAAAGCATTTATCATTCTGGTAACACAAGGGAAAGAAAACAATGCAATTCACAAATAAAACCTCTCATGATTTAATATTGTTGTTTTGTCCCTTGCGATCCTAGAATGATAAATATTGTAACTTCTTTTGTCAGTATCAGAAACACTTTCATATCTGGAATAAAGGCTCATTCATTATATTCATACTGTGTTTTTTCCCCAAAATGTTTTTTCCAAGCTGTNATTATTATTGTTATTTATATTCTTGAGGCTTTCTGAGGCCTCACTGTTGCTTGGGACCTCGTTACAAGGTGAGATGTACAAACAGGTACCTAATCTAACCTACAGAATTGTACATGCCATGCAACTGACCATGGAGTGTGGTCCGCCAGGTAGCCCACAGACACAGTGTTTACTCTGTTACATTTTTCCCCAAAGGAGGAGGGAAGGGACAGCCCCACAGAGGGGACAGCCCTTTTTTTGTATGGACCTTCAGTGGTATTTTTTCCTGAGTAGATGCTGTGAGAAGTCAATGCCTATAAAATTTATACAGAACACATTAGTCATCCCAGGTGAAATATCTGAAATATCTGAAGCTCCATCCTCATCCCACCTAACCAACAACAATCCATTATGTTTTTGCCTAGTCTTACAGTCTTTCAGTAACTCAAAACATGCCTTGATTTCAGAATGTTTCTCCAAAAGTAGCTGTCTTTTGCAAATCATCTCAGTACTCTAAATAGACTTCAATTATTTTCAGTGGGGATTGCACAAATGCGCAATAAGTAAAAGTGGTTTATGTTTTAAGAAGACCTGTCCTGACTTCAGAGTGATACCAAACCGTCTCTCATTGAATGGAAGCATTAGGAAACACGGCCATTGCACTAAGCATAGGCAAATAAGCAAATCTATCTATTAGCATGTATTAGTTAATTTGTGTGTAGCATTTTGGAGATGATAAGCTCAGTATTTTAATACTATTTTTCTTCCCTGGACACTTCTCTTGTCTTCATATTTGAACCACTAAGGAAAGGTCAGTAAACAATGATTTTGTAAATGAAAGCTTTAAAATACGACTTGAAAGAGCTAGCGTTTGAAAAGAAGAAACATGAAAATTAGACTGTGTTTAAGTCAGAGCTTCAATTGTGGGGGCCTGATTTTTCCTACCAAGACTTACGTCTATATAGGCTCATATATGGTTAAACATTTATTTCACTAAAGAATTCTTAACATCTGGACCAGATGCAACTGCTGGTATGCCAGGTGAAAATGCAAAGACTGAATCCTGACTTCATCCTATAAGGAGTGCCCAGTTGTCTAAATTCCTGAACATATGCACCTTCAGCTGAGCACAGTAATGATGTACCTCAGCCTAAAGCCTGTCTGTTCCTGTAAGAGCCTCTTGGCCTTACTCCCCTCCCCTTGAAATCCATTTTGTTGGATCTGGAGAGGTCTGAAACCACACTGCCTCAGCCTCTGCAGACCTTCAGCAGCTTCATGGACATCTCTCACTGGCACAAATGATAGCTGTATCATTGATGTCATTCCAGTGAAAAAAAACACATTTCCATCTCTTTTGCAGTATGAACGGAGAAAGTAGTTAAACACATCAAAGATGAAAATTTTTGTAAAAATGTGCACTAGTTAGTGCAGTTTTTAAATTCTTGAAAGTAAACATTGTTTTTAAAGCACATATGGGGCTCAAATAATGAAATATGGCTGGATGTATTTAGATTATTCACAATCTACTCCATCATTCTAAAAGAAATAATTAGATCATACTTCAAGTATGAACAGTTATTTTTATCTCTCCTTATAAACATTGGATTTTTTCTTGGAAAATAATTGTCTACTAAAATGAGAAGTTAGGAGAAGGACAAATAATATAAATGATTGTTAAGATGCTTGCAGCTTTTAAGACCTGCCATACCACTACCTCCTTACACTATTACAATCTAGAGAGATGAAAGTATGTGGAAGGGAGTTTAAAAAAAATCTTAGTAACTATATCAGATTCACAGAGAAAACTCCTGATTATTGGAAGTGTAGGTAGAGAAAAACAAGTACTTTGTAAAGGCGGTTAAATAGTGAGGTGACTCACACTTAATGGAACAAGAAGCAAAAATAAGAACAGAAAATGAAGAGCTGTTTGGAGGGAAGGCAATGAAAAATAGTATAAGGGAAAGCCAGGAATCCCATATATTCCAGTGTGATTATATTAAATGCTTGTCCAGACAACACAGAACAAACAAATCCAGCTCACATTTTCACACATCTGAAGACAAGCCTTGCAGAAGTTTAGAGAAGTCCCTCTCATCTCTGACCCTTGCCTGTTTGAGGGATAATCCCTAGTATTACCAAATCTCACACATTGCCAAATCCCATTCCCACAACTCTTTTTTTCCCCCTTAACTTTTAACATAGAAACAAGGTGCCACCTACCATTTCTATTCTTTGCACCCACGCTTGTGGCAAGCTTTTGGTGAACCAGTCCTAAGCAGGAAACATGCTTTTCATTATCACCTTCTCTTCTATTCTTTATGAAAATTATTGTTTGCTTATAGTTGCTTCAGTCTCAAATGTATGGTGTCTAATGGTATTGCTTTAAAGTTTTATATTTTATCTTTATAACTTAGGATAATTATTTATAGTTGCAAATCATAATGTAGCAGTATTATGGGAAACAGAATGCTGGATTGCGTTGCAAACGGAAGAGCAGATTCAGGGTTTATTGCATTATTATATTATAGAAGGCACTTCAGAGGCTACTGAAGAAAGCAACTCAAATTGTAGCAGTTCTCAGAAGCTGGGATACTACAAAACAGATTTCATTCACAACACACTCTTGTGTCATCATCACTGTATATATAGCCATTAAAGTATAATTGAAATACAGAAAATCAGGAAACGAGAGAACTGAAGCCAAGTTTTTCACACGTGATCAAAAAGCATATGGGAAAAAATAGATGGGGAAAAGGTCTGCAGTTAAATAGAAGGTAGAAGACAGCATATTTTCTGCTTTTAAAAAGCAGATGGGAGATTAAGATAAAATGCAGTAAGGGAATTCTAATGCCCTGAAGGTTTATTTCTCCTTCACCAAGTAGTAAAAACTTTTTGAAAATACACAAATGAAAACTATCTCCTAATCACGTCCTGGAAATACAAAGCCAGCATGGCACTTTATACAATACTTCACTTTTAGATGAAATAACATGAAGATCAATGCACAGGATTGCTCTAAATTTTGCCTGTTGTCACAAAGAACCATTCTGTCATTGGAAAGCTCCAAGCAGAAAGTAGCCCTTGCCACGTCTTCTCCCTTGTTTCACTTCTGCCACTTCTTACTCCCATGGTTAGTGATGAGGAAGGGTAGCTGTAAAAACTCTGCAGTACCTGAAGGTTTATTTTCATTGACATCTTCTGGGAGCTGACTTTGCTGGAAAATTGGCTTTATGAGAACTTCTGGATTGTTACCCTCCACTGGATTTCCACCTTTTTCTTTCAGATCTATCTAGTAGCAAGAGTCTTGTTCAACAGAAAATGAGTGAGAGATTTTACCTTGTGTGTTGGATAAAATGGTGGTGTGCCCATTAGGCTGACATTTATTCCAAATCTGATCCCAAGAGAAAAAAGTTGTATCTCTTATGGATGCGGTTCCTAGAAGGAGAAGCACTGAATATGAATTTGGTGTGTCAGGAGCAACTTTCTCAGTTTTTTCCAGTTACATGGAAAAGCTGCTTTTGCAGGAATGTTTCAAATGACAAAAGTTATAATTTGCTAATATTTGTACAAAAATATGGTATATATATTTCATATTTTATAGTGGGATTGGTAAATGAGACAATGAGTGCTACTTGTCTGTTGGGTGTGAGTACACATAGAGCTAGGTAACAGTCACTATCTTCTGCCAATTTTCTAGTTTCTCTCTCTGAACTAGGAATAATGCCTAGGGAACATAATATACTTTCACTGATACGTAGTCATAGTATTAATATCTCACAGTTTCAGGCAGTTGCTCTATCTTCATGTGTCACGCAAACAGAAACTGTGCTCTGCTACTATAATTTTACTGATATTTATCTATATTGACTGTTCAGAGCCAATGGTATGTAATCAATTATGAACAGTGTTTGAAATGGAATCTTTTTTCCATATATTTTGACAATAACCAGGTCTAAGTGTGTCATTTTGCTTGTTAAAGTTATAATACAGTGTATTCAATGTAATATAGAAGATTCAGGAAGAATAAATGAGTAGCTATGTAGCCTGCCTGTATATGCGGGAGCCCCCTTCAGAATTATTCTCTTTCAGTGCTGAGCAGGATTCCGATAGGACCATTTCTATAAAATCTTTGTGGTTTTTGTTTGTTTAACATTTTTACAGTCTGAACTTTTCAGCCTTTTACCAAGATTTTCTGCTTATTTCTGAAACTTCCTTAGTCTTTGTCATTAATAGGTACCGAACATACAAGCAGCCTTATGTTAGAGTTGCTGGGGACCCTGAAGTTGTCACTTTAGTAATTTTTCAAAATGTGTTTCAAAATTCTGGGCACTTTTTCTGTTCTGTTGACTTAATTCTGTGTAACACTCCCAAGATCGTTTGTTTTGTCAGAGTGACTGCTGGCTCTGTAGCTGGGGATGTACTGAATGTCTAATTGTGGAAATCAGCAGAATACTGAAAAACTAGCATTGTTATTTGGCCAAAACCAAATTACAAGCCAAACAGTGGTTAGAGGAATGATATATTGCAGCAGTATGTTGGCAATGGAAAACAAGTCCAGTACTTCATCAACCTTGGAAAGCGAAACTTATAAGTGAGAATTCATTACGGGAAAAGCACTGCAGATAGCATACCTACTTCTGATTAATCTTTTGAGACTCCTTCTGAATTTCTGGTGAAATGTAATAATTTGTTTGTGTGAACATATTTATCACTTTCTGGTTTAAATATATATTTTTTTTACTTCAATGGCATGAAGTTTACACATAAAACAGCACCTGCGAAAAGAAAGGTGCAAGAGTGAGAAACAGCAGCACGCAGAATCTTTGAGGATTACTGCACTGATCTTCTTCCTTAGAAGTAAATGATAATGTAAATAGTATTGTGTTATCTCCAGTGGGAGCAGAATTGGCCACTCTTGGGCTCTTAAACCTATTGTCTTTAAAGTTGTGTGTTTTGTCTTGAGGATAGGAGAGTTCTGATATTGGAGCAATAAACTGCATAGCAGAGGAATGGCAGTGAAGGGAATAGAGTATAAGAGTAGTAACGCTGAAATCTAACAATATCTGTTATCACCCAGATGGAACGTTAGGGAGGTATTCACAAAAACTGAATTACACCTGGCGAGGTTAATCACCCCAGATTCCCTCTACAGACATGAAGAAATCTGCTTTAAATCACCCTCTGCAAGTAAGGCCCCTCTGGAGGGAAGCAAGCCCTAGTGAATCTCTCTGCCTTATCTCCATCTAGCTATTCCCTGATTGTTCAGTCGTGCCCCAAACTTCTCTCTTTTTCCCAGATACTCACACACATATATGTAGGTTTTCTGAATACTTAATTGCATGAAATGATAGTTCAGCACTGTATTGTCTAGTACACCCTGTTTATACAAGTGGTAAATCTTTGTCTCACAGGTGTTCATCCTATTCAGGATGTTCAGTAAGGCTTTAGCTTTCATCTCAGAGGTTAAACTGTCTAACCTGCATGAATGGATTAGGTTTAAAAAGCTTTAAAAATGTAACTGAAGCTCACGAATTTTTACAGTTTTCATATCTTCATCTTTCTCTGATTGGCATGCAGGATCCCAGTCAAAGGAAATTGCTGAAGGTAGAGACAAAGAGTAAAATAATGCTGTATGAGTAATGTCAGGTGTACTGGTCTGGAGAAGGCTTTTGCAATCCAAATGTGTCTCATTACTATAGTAAGGTTCATAAACTAAACCCACCTGGGTCACAGCTGTGGTACTGACTTTGAAACAAAACCAATTAGAATTTCATTTGTATTTACCCAGGTATAGCTAAAAGTAAGTGAAAATATTGCTTCTTAAGTACTCCAAGTACATCTTTTTCTCTTCTACAGCAGTGGGTTTACAAGACCAAATTAGATTGTGGCATGATTAATGCATCTCACCAAATTCTTGCAGAGTAGCAAATTAGTTTATAGTGATTTTCTTGAAAACAAATTAAACTGCTGCACAACATCACAAGAATAGAGATATTTTTCATAGCATATGGATAAATGACTCAATGGAAAGGAGATATAATCAAACTGAAAATTTAATAGTTTCTTGTGAAAAAATCCAAAGGATTCAAATATTACTGTCCATTATGGAAACCTGTCTAATTGCTTGCATTTTAACACATGATGTGTAATATGCAGTGGGAGTGCATTAAGGAATTAATTGGCATGAAGTTTGCACATGTTCTAAGATTATTCCCTTTAGCTGTTTTTAATAGTCATCAGTTAAAAAACAAACCCCTTGTTTTGCTAGTAACTTAAAATAACAATTATTTTGTTGCAGGTGATTTGCCATTCATGTATTTAATTGTTAGCTTTCTGAAAATATTATGTATCTTGTAAAATTTGCTTTTTACCCCGAAAATGTAAACATATTTTGCTACTGATGCACCTGTTTGAGACTCCAACTTATATTCAAGAAATGCAAGGCAGAGAAAGCCTGATTACATCCAAAATTATTTATGCAGTAATTGTTGCTTACTTCTTAATGTAAAAATATTATTTGCAAACAAAGTTTTCCATCATTTTGTATAAAATGAGCCATGTTGAGAAAGGCAATGGAATAGTTAGGAGCGTTCTCAGATTTCTTTAATTACTATTTGTGGTCAAAGGTCTAAAAATTATAAAGGGAATAAAATAATGGTCTAACAACAGATTACTTGTCTGTAACTAGGGCCAAGGTAAAACACCGTAGAGAAAAACATCAAGCAGCTTTAATTCTCTTAGCTGTGCTATTCTGTGAGAAGAATATATTTCCTGACTAAATGTGATGTGTGCTTTATTAATTGAAATTTAGTACTGATAAGTATTTCACCTTACGGAGCTATTACTCAACTGGTCTAAATTTAACCATTCCCCAAGCATATTTTAATATCTAAAGTGAGTCAATAAGAGGTTTTGAGAAGAACATTTTATCTTCAGACTCAGCAGTCAACTATAATTTTTTTTTTTCACCAGTCTTTGGAGTCAGTCATATTCTTAATATCACTGAACAAATCTGTGGCAAGCTTTACCAGGGAGTCCCAAGGAATAAGGTCCAAGCAATGTTTAGTAATATACCTAGTAATATTTTTTAACCATCACAGCTTAAGGTGTACTTTCCTCTTCAAATTTAAAGATGGTTTGTGGCGAAGTAATGTATCAGAGATCTCAGGAGAAGTATCTGTGGTTCCATTTCCTGTTTCCTTTGTAAAAAATGCATGTATTTGAGTTCAGTGAAAGTCCTTGTTCCATACACCTGGATTTGGGTTGCACATCACCAACAGGTTAAGTTACCTTAAGCTTCATTTACAGACCAATTTTATGTAATTTATTTTTCGTTCCCACAAAATTTTCCGTTTCTTCATATTCAGTTCTTATTCCACTGTTTTCCCTCAAGTCTGTGTTAATGACACCATTACCCTTGCTGTCCCTCCAGTCTTGCCCAAGTGTTCTTGCCCACTACCGTTCCTTTGCTTCCTCACAACCAGACTGATATGATAGCCTTGCTGAATTCTGCTGCAGCAGCCTCTCTAAAACAGTCTTCCCTCTGCATCAGCAAAACAAAAGCCCTTGCCCAGGATCTCTGCACTTTACTTCTGAATTACTGCCACATTGAACAAATGCTATCTTAACCACATTTATTTCAGATCATTTTCTTGACCAGTTGATTTTATCATAAAAATCGTTTTTAGTAGCTCCATGCACTTCCTTTTCCTATTGCTTTAAATATCATTATTCATCTTCAAGACCCTTCATGACTTACAATTCCATGCCTACCACCTCTTACGCAGTTTCAAATGAGAGTTCACCTCCCAGCTTGGTTCAGCCATGATCTCAAACTTCCTTTCCCACTTGTTAAGCACATTTCTGCTTCCTTCTGTGCTGCCTTCCCCTAGCCAGGCACGCAGGTCTGACTAGCTCCTTGAGTTCAGAAAAGTGGGTGAGAGAAAACAGCTTTAAGTTAACCAACATGAGATTGCACCAATCCCAACCTACCACACGGTGCATCCAACACCTCACATCCCCTTCCTCACTACAGTATTTGTTTGCCCTGCTGAATGGACAAGACCTATCCCAAAGTGCTTGGATAGCTACCCCAAATTGGTGCAAATTGGAGCCTAGAGTACACGCAGTCCGACCTGCTGGCTGTCCTTGGAAAGTAGGCATGCACTTTGGTCACATCGTCAATCCCCATCGGCCTGTAGCCAGAGACCAATAAGTGCATGCTGTCTCAGCCGCTGGCCGGCTGGATAGTTTAAAGGCACCAGACATTGTACAGACCTGGATTACAAACTAAACTAGAGATATCTCACACTGAAAGGGAAGGGAAAACTGCCTGACCGTACACAAAAAATCACTACTGGCCCCTCAGAACACAAATATTTCACACAAATATGTAGGGCCATTTCCTTTTCAAAATGAGAAAAATTGGGAAAGGCTGAACATTTCATAAAAGATCCTTTACTGTATAGTCTGCATTTCCCACAAACTGACAGCAAGTAATTTATAAGTCTATTCTGGGAATAAGAGTTTCTTAGCCCCTCATATATAGCTGTTATTACTAAATACCAAGGGTATAATACAAAGGAGCATGACATCTCCTCTCTACTAGTGTGTGGCTATTTAATTCCACACTATCATTATTTAGTTTGTTATTGTTATGGTTTAAGCTCTGTCTCGTATTTTACTTATTTAATTAAGTTATATGCAGAAGAAAAGAAAAACATACCTCCTGGTCTCTTGGATGTCTTCCCATCTAGCAAAAATTATCACTGAAAAAGAAATGATGGGGTTACTTGCCCAAAGTAATTTCCTCCTTAGTTTAGTTTGTTTAACATATTTTTCTCATGGTAAGAGCAGTGTCAACTTAAAATACATATCCATGCGCCAAACAGGAAGAGAGGCCCATAAAAAGGTTGTGATTTTGAGGTGCTGTCAGCTTGTCCTTTTCCAAAATTCTAGTTCAAATCAAAAACATTTCAATACGAAAGGTTATGCAGATACTTACTCTTCCTGGCAGTTGCTTACGATGGTTGTTCTCTGTGACTAAGTCTGTGATTTCTGGATATTGTCTAGGCACACCTGCAAGATCAGGACCCTCAGATATAAGTGCAGGATTGGACCATTTTATGACTTTGAAATGAACTTAGCTCTATCGTGAGATACAGCTCAATGATACTTCTGGCCATGCACAGTGTTCAACTTCAGATGACCCAATTTTTTTCTATAAAGTAGTTACTTAAGTATCAGATCTGCATGTGATTAGGAGAAAGTTTTGTGGATCATTCCTCTGAATCCCAAATTCTGCTCTGGTTCCATCTGATGTGCCTTTTGGTTATCTCACCATGACTTGCTCTGTAGCACAGAAGTATATAGCACAAACAACATTCCGGGCTTTTCAGTCATGAAAATTAATCACGAGTTGGTCCATCTGAAAAAAAATTTGGTTAATGAGAAAACAGGAAAAGTATAAGAAGTACCAGACAATCCTGAAAATTTTATCAACCAACTAAACTGAATAAGAATATGCCTAGTCCAATGTCCTATAGAACGTGAGAGAATTGTTTCAATGGGTACTCAGAAACACTTGCCAAGTAATGACCTTTTTGAAAGTTATATTCCTTTGCCATTATAACCACTATAGAGCTACTGTATATGTTTCCTATAAAGAATAAATGTATGCTGTCCTGGAATGCATCCACAAAGGTTATGGTGAATGTGGTCTGTTTCATCAGATTAAGAAGTAGATGATAAAAGATTGCATTTTTAACAAGATATTTTTGTATATATATATATGTCTTTTATACACATAATATATACATTGTGTACCTATAAAAAAAGGTCTTTATATGTCATCAGATCAGACGGCCGAGTCATGACATACACCAATATGGTTAAATCATGCTCATTTTATTACCCGAATAGCGACATTCTTATACTTTTCATAGCATGCGGAAGCAGCACTGTAATTGGTGGCACGGCCGGTGCATGCGGCCAGCACACGCTAATTCTACTACGCTGATTGGGTCTGCATTGCCCAGCACACGTGATGCAAAGCATTCTGATATTGGTACTTAGTTTCTTCTTCTGCTTTCTTCCCATACTGGAGGAGCTGATTTTGCAAATTGCAACAGTGCCTTAGTCCCTGTTTTTTCCCCTCCAAGATCAGTTCAATAACATTCCTGCGGAACCTCCCCGCATTCCTCCCTGTAGCTTGGGTTGCTCATTTTCAGCACATCATGGCCTCCCTGCTGTTTCAAAAAATCCTCAACATTTATAGACTTGAAATAATGATAAATTACAGACCTCATAAAATATTATCCACATAATAACTGGTAGTTTCATGGAGATAAGCATGAAGTTGTATTCATATTCTTCTCTGTCTGCGATGGTCATCTTCATGAGATGCTAGAGACTGTAATTCTCATCACTTTCTCAATCTGGCTTCAAACTGTTTAGGTCCATTTGTATGGATATTCATGGACATTGCATCTTATACAATGGAAAGACTTCAAATAACAGATCCTTTGTAATACAAGGACTCTGTCCACTATTAGATGAGCACGTACAGGAACAAATCTTCAAAGAATCAACAAAAAGAAGTGATGCAAATACTGCTGTGCGCTGAAGAATGAAGCTGTTAAAGTAATAGTATATGGTTTACCCAGTTTTTTTCTGCTTTAAGTCTCTCTGTATGGTAGCTTTTATTTTCATTGCATAAGGTCACCTTAAGCAATGAGTATAATATTGGTTAAAAAAATCAAACAATTTTAATTGATCTACTTGAGCTGTAGTTATTTTACTGCCTTCACCATTCTGAATGTTGATTCCGTGAGACAAAGAAAACGTGTAGGATTTAATCAAGTGAAGACATCTATCCAATTGTTATCTCCCAATAATACATATTTAAACTGAAAAAAACATTTCCAATTACCTGCCAAACCGTGAATCTGAGGTCATTCTTTGTTCCCTTATTTTAAACGAAGTAATAGGAAGAAATCAATGCATTTCTCATTAAAATGAACAATACAGTAGGAAAAAAGTTTTTAAATATGCAAGCCAGCATGTAAGACTAACTTTTTCAATGTTAGGGTTTCTTCTGTTTTGAGAGATAGTGTAGCCTTACATCAGTACAAATGTAGCTGTATACAATCAGAGGAAAAGCGTTTAAACATCCCAGCATGGGTATTTCCATTTAAATCTGATTACAGTGAAATAAAACTGTAGCTATTAAAGGTTTAGAAGAACTACAAATACAAGCAGTAAAAGAAGACAGTTAGTAAATGAGGTAGTAAAACATTTCAGCAGGGCAAACAGTTTATAGCACTCAGCCTTCCTGTAGCAGACTGCTATTCACTACAGACCCGTGCACTGTTCCCTCAACTGCACTTAAACCTGCAATTAACCTTTCACGCCTAATGAAGCTGTTTTGCTGGAAAATTAAAATATATAGTACTGCCTGTTTTTACAGAGACTGGGAGGAGAGCATCTCAAAATGAATGACTTTTTCAGATGCTTTTGTTCAAATGCAGAATTAAAGTGCTGTTTGTGTATAAATTGGGAATGCACTTTTCAAGGCAATCTCATTTGATGTGCTGTATTTTATTCCTGTACTTATTAATTGTTTTGCATAATTGTAAAAAAAAAAATTCACACACCAGTAATTTTATGATTAGACACTTACTTCCTGAGAATAAACTATTACCATTTAAATTCCATTAGGAAAGACAATAGTTCTGCTAAAGATAACCAAGTTCTTATTGCTTTCTCTGGTATTTTTCTCATTGTGAACGCAATTATGTCTTACAAAAATAAACTTTCCACTTATGTATTTGACTGGGCTCACTTCTTAATGATCTTTCCATACATATACGTAAAACAAGCTAGAGATTGTTTTAGCTGCACAGAACTAGGTCAGGTTATTTCTATAACATTTAGCAGAAAAACAAACTAAACTTAAAAATAGGCCTGGTTCTGTAGGTAGGCTTGAATTTTGAGAAATCAGACTATTAGAGGTGACCCATTGATTCTGCATGCTTACTGATTTCACTGTTCTTTTCTGCTATCTTACTCAAGAGTCAGAAGCAACCAAAAACCGTATACTGGTTTGGAAAATACCAGTTTGGATGGTAGGTAGGATATTTATATGGTAGCATTCAGGGAAAACAGGTAACTGAAATAATTTATGAATGGAGGTAACAGATCTAGAGCACCACAGGTTTTACAATTCCAACTTTAATGACTTTAAAATTATTCACATTTGTTGTTTAGATACAAAACCTGTAAAATAAAAGGAAAGGTTTTTTTTTTTTTTTAATGAATATTTAAGCCACAGCATTTTTATCAATTTTTCTGCCGTATTTTGATGCAAATTCTGCTTGCTTGCAGTGTCTGTGCATCAGCTTGACTTGGTAACTGAAATTCCTTTAGACCGCCAGTCTGAAATAATGAATTGTTCCCCCAGTTAATTGTATTGCTTTGATAACAAGGAACTATGCAGGGCTTAGAGAACATAATAAATGAATTTCATCAGATGATTTGTGTGACGTTTTGAGAAATGATCTTCTAGAGTGACCTGATTTTAATGGAACTCTAACAGCATGCCAGTGTATCCCAGTATGCAGCATTAGATTGAAGAAAATAGTTCTTCCTTTTTGTTAATTGTTATGTAAAGTGAGGCTAACATCATGCATCCAAGCATATTTTAAAATATCTTACAAAACATGGAAATACTGTTTTCCTAATAATACTCATTCTATTTAGCATACTCCCTAAGCCTAGTTGTTAAAACCAGGATCATGTGTAAGCAAGCATCAAAACGTTGTTTAGATTTTATCCTTGAATTTTCTATTACTAGATTCTGCTGATATTTTAAAAATGCCTTGAAGATTTCAAAAATTTCATCTGTCAAAGTCCATTTTAAAGCATTGCTAGCTCATGCCAGGAAATGTATGTGGATGTGAGAAAAAAGACTTAATCTTGGCTCTTACATATCCTGAAATGCAGCAATGATAATTGTACTTAGCATTTTACAGGATAGTGCTATGAATTTTCAAAAAGCTGCATGCACATTAATTAATTGTTGCAACATTGTTGTGGAGTAAGAAAGATAATGTTACCATGTGCAATAGCATAAGTTCTCCAGGATACTTGAGAGACTGAGATGTATTGGGCACTATGGAGAACCAGCACAATCTTTGCCACATTATTGGTATATTTAAATGTGCTTTTCCAGATCTAACTATCACGTTTTTCCTGTGGCCGTGATGGAGTATAACATATGAATGACGTGAATGCTAATAGCCTATTTTATTAGAATATCACCTGTGTGAGTTTAAAAAATTTAGAACAACGATTGATTAAGCATTTCAGTAACAATCAAACGGAATAGTAAATTCTTAAACTATTCATTTCCTAGACATGCCTGTCTGCACTCTTTGTGATACTCTGTAATACTCTGTTAAGTTTATAACAGGTCATGAAATATTGACAACCACAACTTGGAAAAGAAGGGTTCTGGTGAGTTGACCACATTTACAATACAGGTCAACCCCATCATGTTTCACTATCTGTTCACAAGCCTATGCATTCTGGAAAGATATTTTCATATCTTTTTATGTATGGTAAACACTAATCTCTCAGGACAAGAAGGCACATATATTGCAAAGGGAAATATTCAAGGGTACGGTTTTGTCCTGAATGTGGCCTCCATTTCGCTCTTATTTTCTGATTTGATAGCTTCATCCATTTCTAAATGTAATGCACAAACATTTAATAAGAGAAAATCCATGTCAGAGAGCTCCTGGTCCACGTAACCAAGAAAACAGTGATAAAGAGAGGTAAAGCTAAGATCACACAACAAATCAACAAGAGACTTACATGGAACTCAGTTTTCCTGATTTCCAGTCTGGTCTCTTAACTGCACTTTTTTCTTCCTCCATTTCTTCACTGTTACCGAGTAACATTTCAGAAAGTGAGAACTTGGTATCTAACTGTAAAATAAAGCTGATCACTTCTGGGAAAGTACAAAGCTGTGTGTGAAAGGAACCACCACACGACTGTGGAAGTCTTGTCAGGAAAGCTGGGCATTAAATTTTGTTTTCCTTTTATTTATCTTGCAGGTCTTGCAATTGCAAGTGCACTGATAGACATTTCACAACAGAAGCCTGCGGACTGTAAAGATAAGAGTTCAGGAGTCAGAAATCGAAAACATCATCTTTCAACACGTCAAGGAACTTGTGTCTGAGATTCAAAAACTGCAATTGTATATTCTGTAATGTTTTCTTTTTAAACGGCTTCCATTGAAAGCTATACTACAGCCTCAGTTTTTATGGAGGCAAATCTATGAACATATAAGGTACTGTGCTTTGTTATAGTCACACAGCCTACTATACCCCAAAGCAGAACAAACTTATGGTAGGTATGAGTATATCTGATGAGCTTTA
>VXAL01009618.1:197929-255140 GCA_013399475.1 Chauna torquata | reverse complement strand
CATTCACAATTCATGATTTATCCTGGTTTTGCTCAGGCTTTTGTTACAACAAACTGCCTTTGTTTTAAAAATTATGAACCCAAAAGGAATGCTTTAAAGCTCTGTTGGCTTTTGCCTGCTTTGCAAAGATTCATTTTGATGCTTTGGTGACAAACAACATAGAATTGCAAAGTATTCTTTGTCTTCCTGTGATAGTACACTGTGCAAGCAGAAGTTTTACTGTCTGGGAAGATCAACTTTTTTGGTTTGTAGACTGTTTAAATTGAAGACCAACAGGAAGGCCATCAGCAGCTGATGGGATCCCATACAGATTATGATTTCAACAACAAAAATGGCTTCACTAAACTTGAAATAAGTAAAACCAGTAAGGTACAGGATATTTCGCTTTCTGATTTCTGACTTGATTGTTAGGAGTGTGACATACAGGTGAAGTTCTGTCTCACAGGAGGAGAGACAAAATAGAGTGTTAACCTAATCTATATTTACCCAAACAGCACATTTGTGCTCGCGCACATGTATATGTTCCTCTCCTACAGAAGTGTTAGTTTGGATCAAGGTCTGTGTTTTTCTTGCAAATACATATGATATCTTTCTGCATAAAGACAGCAGTATCCAGGGACCTGAGGATGTGGTTTTGGTTGGTTTGTTTGTTTGTTTTTGGGGGGGGTGTTGTTTTGTTTTTCTTGTTTTGACTTTTCTTTCTGGTGTATATAGACTCTAGCTTAAAGGGGATTATTCTTTACAAGTGGATCAAGTAAAGGAAGAGAGATATTGCTATTGTGAGCACCATTCCAGTGAATATACAAAGATGTAAATTTCTTCCTAAGGAATATCAGACTCTAACTTAAGTTTTGCACCTTTTGCAAGCTGGGTCCCTAACAGCTTGCAACTGTTTCTACCTAGGAAAACTAGTTGTCTCTTACTTACCCAGTTGCTGTTCTAGCTGAGTAGGTTCTCTCTGGACTTTGGCATAAATAACCTTATGGGACTTGGAGACAATTCAGACATCCATATTCAGTATGTGAACCTGAAAACCATGCTCAGCTGTCTCAGGCCAGAGTTATGGCTCTCTATATAACGTGGTTGCCCCACGCTTGATGGGGCTGGGCACTTCAGCAGCTAACCCTGATTCAGAAACAATGTTCCACATAAGTCCAAATGGGGAGGAGGTGTCAATCTGGTGAGTTATCCACGTTATCTCCAAACACAGAATCACACTGCTCACAAAAAGCAGTTTGCCTGCTGCTTTAAGAAAAAACACAGCACAGCTGTGCTCTTTCATGGAGCAAAATGGTGGCAGACCACTTCTGCTCCACCTCTCCAGTTTCCTCCCTGCCTCTGAGGAATGAAGTAGCCATGAGGATAGAAAGCCAGCATCCCTACTGAAGTTTCTGTAGTTCATCAATTCCTCTCAGCACAGTGATACCATATTCAGTTATCCAGGAGAAGAATGAGCTCTGATGAAATCTTCAAGTTTCCAGTTTGTGACAGAGATTCATGGCTATGGACTGAAAAAGGATCAAAAAAAGTAAATTTGGCATAAGGGGCTGGATATGCCACTCTTGTCCTTCAGATGCCAGAATACTAAGGCCAGAACAGAAGATTTAGGCCAAATCCTTTAATGGATCACCCTTGTGAGATATGTCAGCAAAACTTCATTGGCAGCAGAGGAGTTGCACATGTTTATAGGAACTGGGAGCAAGCCCAAAGCTTTCCTGTGGTGTGGAGACTTTTTTTTTTTAAATATATTACAGTGATGTTCATTCTTTATAATTGTGGGGATCATCTTATGTTCACTGCGTGCACTGTATAACATTGCATCAGGGTTTTTGTATGCGAATATTGTAAGGATACACCTATATAGCATAATGTAGTGTGATGCAGAGTGCTCTGCCTAGCTCTAGGTGTGTTACGTCTGGGTACTAGAAGAGCATAGCTGCATCAGCACTGTACTGCATCCCTGCTAATAGCTTACTTCTCTGCAGAGCTAATTAGCTCAGTGAGAGAGCACAGGACACTGACACTGGTACAAGCTAGCTTGCTCCCAGCTAACTCAGGTAGTTCTGAACAGCATTTAATTTTGCTGTCCACTTTCTAAGTTAGCAACTCTTGCTGGATTAGCCTTAGTGCCAAAACAATGTAAACCCAGCAAACCTTCTCCAGGAATACACTTGGTGTTATTGAGTGACTTTTTTTCTGCAGAATTTCTTGTATAAGCTGGTGAAGCAAAGCAAATGTTAAGATATTCATATTAGTAAGTATATTGTGCCTTTAAAAAAAGTCAGTTATTCCTTTTCCTCTGAAAGCTGGCAGTAACTGTGCTGATCTGTGGAACCTGAGTCATAGCCTTTTTAATAAATAAATAAATAAAACTGTTGGAAGAACTGTGTAACAGAGCACACAACCAAGGAATAGTAAATATTCCTTGGTTTCCTTTTGAGCCAGGTTTTATGAAAGTTTGTTGCCTTTTTGTCTGCTATGTCAAGCTGCACAGTTACTCTCTGTACCTGTCTGACATTCTGTTAGGTGCTTCTAGAGCTGTAGTGTTTTACTCAGAAATATTTAAGTTTGTATCAATAAAGAACAGCTTTCATTCTTTCTCAGTCAATGTTGGCATATGCAAAGCAAATTGAAAGCTATGATCAACATATTAAACTGAAACATCTCTCTCTTCCAGTCAGCCATTGCCTTGCCTTTTTTTTTTTCCACTTTAGATAAACAATCTACAATGTGTTTACTGAGGCTTGTACTGATATCCCTCAACGGTATAAGCAAGTCTCCTTTTATTCCAGCAGACACGGAGAATAAGCCCACGGTGCACAGTGCGTGCAAACCCCTTTGAAACATAAGATTATTTGTTCTCTGACTGTTCTAAGGTAATTAAGGAGCATTGCATGTTTCTCAATTAATGAATCCTCATTCAACTGGGGATCTTTGATGCTAATTTGTTTTAATCAGGACAGAGACTGCTAAAAAAAACTAAACAATTCAGTGAAGAGGAACTAGGAATTTTTAATCAAGTGGAAAAGATCTAAATGCTGTGAGGGACACATCCATCATAAGTTTTCATTTCTTGTTCATTTAACTTTGTTCTTTCAGGTCTCATAAAACAGTATGTTAATCAATGCAAGGAAGTTTAAGATGAAGAACAAGTGGTATATTTTTCCTCTAGCTGATGTGAACACTTGTGTAAAAGTAAGGAACTCGAAGAGCTATGCTTCTAAAAAGCATTCACCACAGGTTCTTAGTTATGCACTGAAGTTATAGTTTCTTTTGTCAAAAATTGTATAGAAAGCTCAAAATTTTTGTGGTCTTTCTTGACACTGGGGAGTCATTGGGGGGGAAAAAATGGTCTTCTTTGGGGATAGGGTACTCTCCATTTAAGTGGTAATTTTTTAATTATTTTGGTATCATGCTACATGCATATGTTGGGCAAAGTGACCTTCTGTATTCTTCTGCACATGGAATTCATATTTCAAATGCTGCAGCCCCGTGCTACATGAAACCACATGGTTTCTTAGTAGAGCGTGTGTATATTTGATAAAACAATATTTTATTTCTAAGTACTTTTATTTGTAGCATTGAGACAAAAGCACTTCATAGTTCTGCCTCCCCCAACTGCTTTACGGCAACAGCCTTCATGTCTTCCATTGAGCAAAAAGTACCAATGTGCACCTTCTGCTCCCATGGTTTCAGTAGAGAGGGTGTGCTCACAAGCCTGGGCTTCCAGCGGTCCTCAACCTGCTGAGAGAGTTAAAGCCATGCAGGATATTTAAGGCCAAAAATTAGATCTTCCTGTATAAGCAGAATCTGGCATCTCTTCAATTAAAGGCAATTTGTGGGTGCTAAGGAGTTTCCAGGTCAGAAGGAGAGGCATTTAATGACTTTGAGGTTTTTAGTATTAGGAAAAACATTCTTATATTCTTATATTGCAAATTCTCACATGACCTCCAGCATCTTTCTAAGTACTGCTTTTAATGCATGAATTCTGTTTTCGATGTACGTAACTTCTAGTTCTGAATTAGTTCCTGGAGAAGTGCTGTGTGCTTCTCTAAACAATGCCAAAACTAGATAGAGAGCCAAGAAATCTAATTGGCTTCATGCCCCTTGCCATTCTTTCTTTAGGACAGTGAACCATTGTTTACTTTGTAGTTCAGGAGTCCAAATCAACAGGATAATCCTACTAATAAATTCCTAGTGACCTATCTTAAGGTCAAGTTTCACGCAATGTAATGGCAGCAAACTCTCGATTTTTCTGTAGTTTTCTTAAAGCTTAAACATACCAGTACTGTAAGAGTAGAAATCTATATGTTAAATAATTCCTGTACAAATAGAAACACAGCTGTTTAAGAGTTTCCTATAGAAGACCACTTTTTTCATTCAAAAGCTGTCCGTACACTGAAATGCAGTTCAGATGCTTGAACCTATGTTAATTAAAAGATAAACATTTGTCTTTCTTCAGTGAGTACCCTGCTCTTTTAGTCTTAGAGATGGCGCTCCCATGTGCCAAAAAAAAAAAAAAAAAAGCTGTAATTATGCCCAGCTCAAGGCAATCTAAGGATCTAAAATATCCTGCCAACCAGTGTGTTCTCAATCTGCCTTGTTAGTTCACAAAATTGTGCATGTGCCTTTGCTATAGTCTCAAACCTGATAATGTCACATCATTGGGACAGGAAGCATTCTCTGATCTTATGTGAAGTGACACTTGCAATTTCAAGTTCTAGCTTGATGAGATCACATTGTCAGGACTCCACGTAAGTGTGATCTTTCCTGATTTGCAATTGTATCTGTTTTGAACAATCTTTATACTGTTCAAGCAAAACCATATGATAATGTATGTTGTCAGATGCAAGTATAATGAAAGGGTGATTTCATGTTTCCACTTTTAGAAAATCTAATTCATGTGACTTTAACTCAGCTTTCTTACCAGTTCTACCCCATCTGTCTAATTCTATTGGCACCTGGAAACCCTAGTACCCACAAAATATGGGCATGTCAAAGTAGCTCAACCCCTTCGTAAAATAGATAAGCCTTATTACCTTTAAACCTCTATTAATTCCATGAAGCTCAGGGCTATAAAATAGTTTGCACATGCTAGATTTGCTAAAACATATATTATGCCTTAAGTAAAAATATTTAACATAGTAAAGCTTGTAAAGTTGAAGAATACTTAAATACCCACATTGTGTTATTGGCAATAAGAAAGTTTGTAATAATTAACACCAGGAGACTGAAGTCACATTTGAAATGTTATTATACATGATAGTCATTTTCTTCAGATGTAGTGGAAGGAAAGAGCTCTTGCAAATGCTATATTTCCCTTTTTACCATATAGATTAGTGAATCTTAAAACACAAAGTAAAAATAGAAGAGTGAAGAAATATTGCATGCAGCTAACCTATTAAGACTCCAGGAGTTTCTAAACAAAACAACAATGGCAGTAAGGTACAAAGTCTTAGACCTTCAACATCTGTTTAATATGCATTATTACAGAGTCCTACATCAATGCAGATATTCCAAATGAAGAACAAGTTTTAAACTCTGATTTAACAATAATAGGATAGCATGTTTATTTGTCTGGATTATGCCATACAGATTAGAGTAACCAGCAGGATTAATCACACCTATTTGACTTCTTTAAACTACTTCTGAGCCAAAAAGTGAGAAAATATTTATTTGTCCATTTAAAGTGCAAAAAATGGAAGGCAATAGGAACCTAGAGTACTTGATCTTCTTGAATAATAAGAGAAGACTGATGTTGGAAAGCTAGCAGAGTGGAAATAGAGGACTTTCTTGGCAAACCAGAGGAAATGCAATTTCCAGGTTATTAGTTATTCCCATATTGTTGTAATAATTGGATCCTTCTTACTACTAGATTAGATAAATATGCAGTTTTGTTGTATATCAGGTAATGATATATGACCCAGATAAATCACTAAAAATTAAATGTAAAGTGTTGCATTTGGACTGACTAATCCTAGACAAATAGTACGTCTTTAATAATAAATTAAAGCCCAAAATGCATTGTATTGTAAGGGACGTGACAGTTCTGCCAAAACCCTACATAACTCGCAAGATGCGGGCTCATGTGAGATTACTGTGTACTGTGCTGACTAAGAAAAAGAAGGACAGAATTAGGTTATTGTGATGCTGCCATGTATATTGGACCATTCCTGAGACGAGAGATGCACAGTCCTGCCTCTGTGAATCAATGTGCTCTCCAAGTTTTTGTTGTATTTTGGGGGCAAAGTAGGCAGATGCCTCTCTCTATCCACATAGGATACTAAAAGTTCTTTTACTGAATATTATCATGTCTTATTTATTGTAAAGCTACTCTTGTGGTTTAACCCCAGCAGGCAGCTTAGTACCAGGCAGCTTAGTACCATGCAGCCGCCACTCACTCACTCTCCCCAGGTAGGATGGGGGAGAGAATCAGAAAGGTGAAAGTGTGAGAACTCATGGGTTGAGATGAAGACAATTTACTTGGTCAAGTGTAAGCTTGTGTCCAAGCTAAGCAGAACAAGGAATTCATTCACTGCTTCCCACAGGCAGGCAGGTGGTCAGCCACTTCCAGGAAAGCAGCGCTCATCACATGTAACGGTTTCTTGGGAAGACAAACGCCATCACTCCCAACATCCCCCCCTTCCTCCTTCTTGCCCCCAGCTTTTATTGCTGAGAGTGACGCCACATGGTGTGGGCCATCCCTTTGGTCAGTCCTGGTCAGCTGTCCTGGCTGTGTCCCCTCCTAGTTCGTTGTGCGCCCCCAGCCTCGTCGCTGGCAGGGCAGCACGAGAAGCAGAAAAGTCCTTGGCTCCGTCCAAGCACTCCTCTGCAACAACTAAAACACCCGTGTGTTATCACCACTATTTTAACCCAAAATCCAAAACACAGCATCATATGAGCCTCTATGAAGAAAATTAACTTTATCCCAGCTGAAAACCATGACAGCTACTCAGATTAATACGTTTGACGGAGAAAGCTGTCTTGCATTATTTCCAAGGCGTGAGACTTTTTCCTGTTGCACAATGTGGTTTTGCATTTATTCCTATGCTAATGTTTAAGTTTTATGACTGGATAGTCTAAAATGTTATTAGATGGCAACAATAGCTTCCATTGTATTGCCTGGTCAGCTAGATTTTTATTGTTTAAAACAACATAACCTTTCCCTACCGTTTATAGTATATAGAGAGCTTATTTGAAGCTCCTTTATACTTTGACTGAAAGATGTATTACATAAATTGATTTCAAAAAGTATGGTGCTTGAAAATCTATATCCAATGGAGGCATTTGAACTAATCTGTTCTTGGCCTAATGCTAGTTCATATTTAGTAATGATCTGGAAAAAAATACAAAATCTCTGCTGGTAAATATTGCAGATGACATAAAAATTAGTGGAGTGGTAAATAATGGTAGGACAGATCATTTCTATATCCTGGATTTGCATCATTCTGTAAGGTGAGCTCATCTGAACAATATGCACTTTAATACAGCCAAATGCAAAGTCATATGCCTGGGAACACAGAATTCCAAACACATAACAGAATAGCAGAAAAGTACCTATGAAATACAGTGATACTGATGGAGATTTAGAGTTTGTGATAGGTAGTGTCTGAATATGAGCTCCCAGTTCAATATAATGGCTAAGAGAAAAACATTAGCTTTGAATGGGTAAGCAGTGAATGTCAAGCAGGAGGGAGATGAGTTCATGATATGACTGAGATAATTGCTAGCACTCTGTGTCCAAATCGTGTTTTTAGCCATTAAGAAAAAATCTGAAAAATAGCAAAGGCTCAGAGAGAAACAAAAGAATGATTTGGAGCCTACGGAAAAAAAGTCCAATAACATGCAATTTAAGAAAAGTAATCTACCTAATTACCTTAGTCTAAGAGTAGGTTAATAGGTGAATTGGTACCAGTCTTCGGTATCTACATCCAATAGCTATTCTATGATTTTGAAGAAATGTGAACACTTTACTAAGAAGTGTAACTGTATCCGGTGGATAGATGCTAAACAAATATGGACTTATATAAGTCCACATAAGCCACACAGTGTTTTAAAACTGAGGGTAATTGATTACCAGAACAAATTTCTGAGGATCAGAATTTATTTTCCCACACTGATTATCTTTTTGAAAAATGTACTATTGTTTAAATGGAAGTTAATTTAAAATAGATTATCATAACAATCCCTTTGGTTTTACAATCCATTAAAGAGACATTACAAATCTCCAAATAAGACCCAGAATGCAGATTTTTGTTTGAAGAAGAGAATGTTTACAAAATGAAAGACCTATAGGAATATGTGCTTGATTCATTTTAAATCTCCAAGAGAAGTGTTTAAAAGAAAGAAGAAACCTCCAGTGATAGCTGCAACCCAAATATTATGCATCAGAATTTAAAAGAGAAACCAGAAAAACAGTGACATGAGTTTCTGTTAACTGTATAAGCAATCCAAAAATGCCAAAGGAAAGAAACAAACTGGGAAGGTAGGGAACTAGGAATTGAATGCAGTAATGGCATAATTATTGGCATATTGCTTATGACACATTTTGTTTATAGCATATTTTAACTTGCTAAAAACTTTCCCCTTTTTTGCCGCTGAAATGTAGCCAAGATTGTGACATAAAACTGTAGGCATTAGACACAAGAGCTTTGCTGTGACGTTTTTGGAAATATCAGTATAACTGCTGTATATTTCTGTGGCTTGTCATGTGAAAGAAATGAAGAAAAACATTAGTGAAACATTAGAAAATGTTTGACTCTCTCTGGTAGTGCTCTGTAGTAAGTCATGCAAAAGAACTGCTCCCATTGCTGAAGATGCACAAGGTAAAAGGTATTAGCATGATAATGACGCCAGGAAGGGTCAAAGGATGAAGAAGTACTAAGAACAGACTTGTCAGAAGGATGAATAGGTGTGGTCATTAATTGCAGCTGAAGAGGCAAAAATGTAGATTCTGACAAGATTTAGAGGACAAGTAGAGGCTGAATATGATGCAATACAGGACAGTATTACATTTGGATAAGTCTAGAGAGAAAAAGAAACACTCTCCCTGCATGTAGCATTTATTCTTTTTTACAGGGTAACACCTCATTCTGCTACAGCTTGAGCTCAGGGACAGAAAAGGAAAAAGAGCTGCCAAAAGGCAGGCCACGTTTGTTTACCAAGTATAGTTTTCCAAAAACCGCTCACCTCAGTTGATTCAAGGTAGTGTCTGTTTCAGAGCAAATGATGGTAAGTGAACTGGTTGTGGGGGAAAAAAGTGTTTAAGTAATTTATGGAAAATAATATTCCTGGATTCAAGAATGGGAGAACTGACAAGAGGGAGTTCTTCATTTCATGCCTCTCCTCTTGCCTTAGAACCATCATTAACACTGCTAGGTAACAAGAGCATAAATAAACTAGGGGCAAGGATCTCAGCAGGGTACCATCACAACAGCCCTGGCTTCCTAGTGAGTACATATGTTGATTGCATAGTGTTGTTATGCACAATACTCACCTAGTTGTTCTCCTGGCTGAATTCCTGCAGGAAGATAGTAATCCTAGAAATGCAGTGAAGATAAGAGGATATGTATATCTGTTTTAATGGCAAGGTCTTGAAAACTGATGTAATAGAAATAATTATCCAAATATCTTTGACATTCTAATCAAAGACACCCTGTAGCAAACGGTTTGGTTATTTAGTTTAAGCTCCCATATTTCAATTAAGGTTCAAAGAAATATTTTCTTCTAGGATGAATAGAAATAAATTGTTGATATACCTATGAGGAGAAAAAACTTAATACTAATTTTAACAACTGATACTGGGAAACTGTTTCTTTTCAATAACCCTTTAAATGCTCTTTCTATTTGCCAGGGCCTCAGTTCAGCAAAACATTTAAATGTTTGAGGTAACTTATGCTATTCAACAAAACACAGTTTTGTGTTTACCCATATGTCCCATTGACATTAAGCACATACTTAAATTTAAGCACACAATTAAAAGCTTAGCTGAATTGGAGCCTAAGCTTTTTATAAAAGAAGTTCTCTGCAAAGAGAAAATGAGCAGAGGTTCACTTCTACTTAGTTGTGCTTTGCAGCTAGAACTGCATTTAAAGATCTAGTATAGAGTCTATAAAGAAATAGTTAATCCTAATTCCTCTTGCAGGAGTTTTTACAGAGATCCAGCTGCAAAGGAAGACTGAAAAATTAGGATTTTAGGACTAGCACATCATGGGCCATCAGTTCTAGTCACCCAATTACTTTAGACAGCCATATTGCCTAACCTTGTTAGCTCTTCAGGTCTAGTGGCCCTATGGATCTGGAAGTGAGGAACCATTGCCAGTTACCTGGGCCAAGAACCTGTGTTCAGTGGAATTTTATAGAAGCTGGTATTCCTGGAAAAGATGTCCCAGGCTGTGCAAAATCAAGAAGGTAAAACAATATCATAGGCATCCTTTTACATTATGAAATCTTTAACTTCCATTTTGCACTGCTCTCTCACTTCTTCCCAGAGTTCTTATTTAGACCTGGATGTGATGCAGACCCATCAGTGTGGTTCATAATTTAGAGGATTAAACTGTTGTCACATTTCTTGTTAAGTGTTTGGAAGAGGTGGTAATTTTCCTTTTTGAACTGTCACAGGTACTTTTCCCCTAAATTCCCTAAACAACAGGGCATATATATGTGTTATCTTTAGACCTCATGCTGTTTGCATAACCATTTATTATTACTGTTATTAATTTTTGTCACATACCACAGTTTGGGTTTTGTATCACCTCCAAGTACTTTCTTGTAATAAACAGTGTTACTGATGTATGCTTATCTAATTTCATAAACAAATGGATCCAACAGAATCTCTTTGTTACAGCTGGATTCAGATAAATAGTCTTTTCAGCACTGCTGTGAGCACAAGTGACATTTTTGAACCAAAACTTAATAGAAAGCGACTGGAATAGCTGACTCCTGATTTTTTTGTGGAGATAAAATGAAACTTCAGCCTTCAGACAGTCCTATCATTGATTTTAGTCTTTTATCTCCCATGAAAACATCCCCCTCAAAAATCATTTAGCTGTGGATTTAGCAAAACAGAAAGCAGATTTTGTCTGTTTTCAAGCTACCCCAGTAATACAGTTATCTGACTTTATTAGGGCATACAGATGCTAGTTGGAGAACAAACCTACTTCTAAGCTTAGTTAACCCGTTCCTTACCCTAACAGGAAGAAATGTATTTCATATATATTTGGCAAGTCACATAGAAAGAGCTTGTTGCTGGGATCAAAACTGGGGAAAAAAAAGAGAGAGAGCAAATGGAATAATAAGCAGAATGAAGTGTCCTGGCCATCCCATAGTCACAAATTTGCAGTTCCCAGCAGCTTTAAGTTTCATTGTACTCTTGCTTCTGACCACCTAATACTGTTCTTGCCTTCCTCCTGCCATCCTTACCTATCACATTTGCTTGAGTGTAACATGTTTTGCAAGCATCTAAGAAGCCTCTGATGGCCTGTTTCCCATAGGTTGCCAGGACTCATCAAGCCCGTGGTCTTGGTATAGGACAGTATGTACAGTTATTAATGTTTAGAAGAGGCATGGGACCACCTGCAGCTGGGATGGAAGAGCCAGGAGAAGTCTGCTAGCTCTTGTCAGAAGTGCTGTCATGATCTTTCCTCTGCTGATATATATTTAGCTCTGTGGCCAGAAACCCTGTCCTCACTGAGGACCCTTGTTTGTGTAGAGGTGCTGTATGTTTCCTGGCACACAGATCTGGCTGGCTTGAACCTACTGCACCTCCAGGACCCCGCTGTTGTTGTGCCAGCTCACATCACCAGCTTTCCTGTACTCTATGGGCCTCCTTGCTACTTAGTATACTATTGATAACCATCAGGCTGTGCAAAATCTGGGGCAAGGCCATGGAACAAGCCTGTTCTCTGATGAGTCCAATGGCATGCTCTGCTTGGCAGGAGGAGTACAGTAAGACATAATCTGCTCATGTTCTCTAATCCCCACACATGGTCAAAAAGTACCGCTTATGAAACCTTGGCCTAGGAGCACACCGTATCTCGAGGCTGAAAACCCTTGTGGATAGTGACTGTGACCATGTGAAGTTTGCATTGGAGCCTGATTCTGCGAGTAATTCTCTGTTTTTGGACACCCCTCTCCTTGTGCAATTGGGCTGTCAGAGGAGTGCTCCTCTAATGCAGGCTGTAAGCTGCTGGTGTGGCTGGTTTGGTATGGTGGAGCCATCCTATTAAAAATGCGAAGAGTATGTGTCCTGCTTGTGCCATGGAGTGCATGAAGATACATGTTACTAATGGCATGTGCTTCGATTGTGCCAGCTTTATTACTCAGCCTTGTCAGATATGTGCTGGTGGATATCGAGCACGAAAGCCTTAGTGTATGGAGCATGCAGATTTCATATACAGGTACCCTGGACCAGATTGAAAAGGCCAGGTCTTCTCCTTCCATGCCAGGGACATAAAGGTCAAAATGCTTTCCAAAAATCTTGGAGTGCTGTTGAACAAGAGTGTGGAAAGTCAGAGATCTGAACTGCACAAATGGGAGCACTACAACAGGACAGTGTGGACGATGCCAGGTAGCCTCAACGCTGCTGCGTGGGCATGTAGGTCTGTTCTGGCATGACTCTACCCACAGGAGTGGACCTTTAATGTAGACTTTGCAGGTGCCTGGTTTCAGGAATGTCAGGAGATTCAAGCAGTGGAATGAATTTGTGGATGCCTAGTATGATAACAAGAAAACAGGATAAAAGCTTCTCTCTAGTTTAAGATGAACACAGGAGAGAAGAAGGGAGGAAACAGAATTTGCTTACGAATGCATAGCGAAGCCTGAAGCAAGTGTACTGGATGAAGGAGCAGAGAATATATTTGCATTAGCTCAGCTGTATGTGGTTATGTTTATCTAGTAATTGGACAACTAAAACCTTCAGGAAGTCTTTCCCTAAGAGAAAGTTAAATGAAAGGCAGTAGTTACAGAGTGAATGTGTGTAGAGAAGAGGAGGAGAAGGGTAAAGGTTTGGTGTCAGTGTTCTGCAGAGTGAGGTGGGAAACTGGTGCTCTTTGTTTAAATGTCTGATCCCACTGTAGAAATTCTTCACTGCTATTAAAAGTAATGCAATGGGTACCAAAATTAATTGCCTAATTACTGAAGAGGAGAAAATTGTGACCCTATTTGGAAACAATACTAGTAAGGTGATAGCTCACATTCATGCCACGGACTTTTCTTTGGTAAGGTGCTGATCCTCAGAGTTGCCACATGCTAAGGCAATTTATACAGTGGGACTCCACAGGGAAACAGATCAGAGGAGGTCAAGTTTTTCCATGGTGACCTTTGCTCTACGCTATTACCATCAAGCGGGTGGTGCCTTGCTGTCTCTCAGTATGGCCCAGTGTCGTACTTCTCACCATTTTCTCAGAGTGGTACGAGAGCCAGCTGCTTGAGTTGGCATATTTGCCTGTTTGCTAAAGGTAAAATTTTGAGAAAGCTAACTATTGCTTTCATTTTGATAAAAATTTCATTGTACATCATGTGCTAATTGTAACAGAGCTCGTTTGCTCTCTGTCTCTGCACATGCTTCTCTTAGAGTTGCAAACCACTGCTTACTGCAACTCGTTTCACAGCGCCTAGCAGCTGGTGCTGTGAACAAAGAGGCTTATTGAGCGTTTCTTGATGCTGGGCACTGCTCTGGTGGCTGGAGCTGAGAGAGCCACAAGATGATTCAGTGTTTGTTGATCCCCATTGCTTTCTACTCTCTGTCCTGAGGTTGAACCCCAGCTTTCAGAACTGCAGACCTACCCCATAAAAAGCCCTAGGACAGCTGCTGGTTGTAGCTCTGAACTGTTACAGTGCCGTGGGCTGAAGCCAGTTTCCAAAAATTGCTGGTGGAGGATCCCCACAGGGATGTATGTATCCATATTTCTCATCTCTCCCCTGTACAGACAGAGCATGAGGACAGGGAGCAGTGAGAGCTGGGAGCACAGCTCCTCGCTCTTTGCAGAGAACAGACTGCTCCTGGCTTGCCCATGCCTTTTTGTTTTGTTTTGTTTTGTTTTCCCTCATCTAACCCCTAACAAAAAAATAAAAATAAAAATAAAAAAAATACTGAAGAACTCTAAATCCTAGGGGCAAGCCATTCTGCTCAGTGCTTTGTTGCAGCCCATGTTTGCCTAGTACAGAAAAGCCTGTGTGCAGCGAGTTCAGTGCCTAAGCTGTGTACGGTACATGACAGATCTCAGAGCTGTACAGTGCTGAGATCATCTCAGGGATGCAAAAATAGCAGCCAGGCAGCAAAAATCTCTGACAGTCAATACATAACACCAAAATTGGAAGAGGGAGAGTGTATGTGAAAGAAAGTCGTATGTAAAATATAATGTGCTTTTTTGTTTTGTTTCTTTTGGAAGCTAGATATGCAGTTTCCATGGACACCCATTTTTATCTTATAGTATGTTTCCTTTTATTAAATATGCATAACCAGGCTTGCTCAGGATGTGAAATCTGGTGTTTGATTTTCTTTACATTGTCGCTAGGGAATTACTAATAGGCAAGCAGATTTCTGAAGACATTTAGGACAGTTTTACCTTCCTGCCACCAAAGATGGCTTAACCCTTAGGAAGCCAACCAGCTATAGGGATGGGACAAAGAATGAAGGGAAGGCAAATTCCTGTACGCAGTGTGAAAGGCTCATCTTCATTAGTAAGGCCCGTTTTTCCACTGAATCAGTCTTTATCAGTCTTTCCCACCATCTAGTCCTTCTCTTGTTATGCCTTTTTTTCTTAGCTTTGATAGCAACTAATAGTTATTCTGATAAAATCTGATTGCCCTGCAAGATGCTGGCCCTGTGACCTGGCAACAAGTGGCTGCATGGGGAACAGGTGTGTGAAGCAAGAAAGCCCAATTTTTAAGGTGGGAGGACTTGGAGTTATTTCTTTGCTGTCTTATTTTTGAGACATTTGGGTTAGAGGAAGAACCTTTAAAAACAGAAAAGACCTCTTCACTTTTTAGGAGAGCTTTGGAGGTACAGTGGTGTCTTTCTAAGGTGTCCTCCAGCAAGCTTAAGCAGTGAGTTACACTGAACTTAATACAGTGTATAAACAAAGAGAAAAATTAGGGGTGGGTGTGGGTGGTCTTTTTTGTAGTTTTCTTAAATTTTAGTGCAGAATTATTTCTTTCTGCTTGTTGATGAGAAGGAGTAGTAGGTTGCAGTTTTCAGAGGTTTTCCTTCTGGTTTCCAGTTAGCTCCAAAGCAGCAGCTCAGTGTTCTGAATAGCTGCAGCTCAAGGCACAGCACTTTTTGGAGATCTGACCTGCGCTTAGCTTATACCACAGGTGAGTGGTTATGAAAAGCTATCTTGCCTATACGGAAACTTAGCCCTGTCCTCAGAGAGGGAGAAAAGCAAAGAATAGCTAAAATATCTTGACTTATGTTATGATAGTTCATAATATACCTCTGGACAGTCAAGGAAGATGCAGAAGAAAAATGATCATGTAGTCCTCTTCTCCTCTTCTTCTTCTTCTTTTTTTTTCTTAAATCCAGATCCCTTCTTTAAACTAACTTCTTTTTTGATGTTCAAGGACAACAACTGATGTCAAATTCATTCAAAGTTTATTAAAAGCTATTGATCCCATAGTGTTCTGTGTTCAGGTCCCCACCTGGTCATCTAGTTCAGATTCATACTGCTTTTTACATTTTTGCAGCCTTCTGGAACAGGGAACATATATTTCTGTCAGGTCTAATGGTGACAGCATTGTCAGTGTCTCACTGATGTGCCATTTAGAAGAGAGCAGGGGAAAAATTCAGAATTATTCTATCAACGTCACTTTACTCTTCCCATTAAGAAGCCAGAGTATAGGGCAGATTCCCCACAAATGTCATCACTTACATCTGCTTATACTGCAAAGTCTTCTACCTGAAACCTCTCACGAAGTTTTAATCCATTAGCCTCTTTTTTATCAGGCCTATTCTGTATTATCTTGGACACTGTGCTGAGCAGTAAACTATGAAAGCCAAGAAGCAGAGCAAAGGGCAGGTGGCAGAGAGAATGATGCGGAAGGAGGTGACTCATTTGGCATTTCATCCTGATCAGATTACTACATTTAATTTAGACGTTGGAATCTGACGTCTTCTGACACTTCTTATGGCAGACAGAGGAAAGGTGGATGGGGGAGAAAACACTGTGTGAAACTCTGAGACAGCAGGGCAGAAAAGATTTGTTGCCATTCTTTTGTATTGCTACACTGCCAAATACAAAATAATTGCTTTCTAGTGCAGGTATAGAGTCATTTGGATGTGACTAGGAGGCAGGTTACATGGAGTTCAGCGTGTGTCCTTTCTGGCAGAGGGGACCAGGCCTGGAAACACATCTGCAGAGATTACATAACTTTGTCTTCATGAAAGATATGGACAAAGTGATCTGAGTTATATGAGGCCCTGGTGGCCTTGGTTCCTCCTCTTACATAGCAAGTCCTGTCTAATGCTGGTGGCCTAACCAGGCGTGTGACCATGTTCCTTAAAGTCCTAAAATCCTTAAAGATATTAATCAGTGGTAGTTCGTAGCCTAAATGGGAGCCAGGTAATTTTTCTTTGAGACAGAAATGGATTCTGCATGGTGAAACTTTGAATTCCTTGTCCCACAGCTACTGACCACAGTATAAAAAGGACTGAGAGGTTTTTGTCCCTTTATTGGTGCCTACGTAAATGCACACACCTGTTGCTTACCCTGCCTTGTGGATCTCACTTGTGAATCCTCCTTTTACTATCACTGCCCTGCTGTCTTACAGCAGGCATGGTACCAGAATTATCATTTAACATTGTTCCACTGAAGCTCGTTTAGAAAAGCTTTTTCAGCTGAATCCTGATGATGAGTGATGATGAGTTGCAGCAAGACTGGTGACACCCTGCCACCAAAGTACTGACCAACGCTTCGATCAGCACAGTTCACTGCGGCGTGTTCAGTTTGCATCTGGTGTGGACACAGCCCTGAGTTACTTCTCACACTAATCTGCTTTGGCATGGAAGCTGCATTGCTTACAGCATGCAGGCATGGTTATACCTGTAGTGTTGGTGACACACGTAATCTGTACCAATGCCCCTGCTCTAGAAGGTGGTCTGTAGTCTACAGCTGCCAGTGCTGTTTGTGATTAGTCAGCCCTAATGCTGAACTCTGGAGATTAATGTGTTGCTCTTCTCCCATTATATCCCCTCGCCATGAGGCAGTCTATCTCTTCCATCAGTAATGACCAGCTGCAGAGCCTCAGGGTTTTCTCTAGCTACTTTTAACTGATCTAGCACTTCTTATTTTTTTCCATGCTCTGCCCTTTCCTTGATTTGTGAATTCCCCAATGGCCTTAATCAAGCAGTGTTGAGCCTAGCAGCTCTGGCAAGTTTTCTTTTGTTTTAATAAAAGGTGAGTTTGTTCCCCAGGCAAGTTTTGCCAGCTCAATTTCAACCATTGCAAATTTGTCTTTCAGGAGTGGGCCTCCTATCTCACAACCATAGGCAATACAATATTCTAGGTGGACTCCTGCAACGTGCCCTCTCACCTTCAGAAAAAAAAAAGGGCCTTTCCCTCTGACTTCATTGAGGTCAGTGTTTTGCCCAGTGCATTCTTCATTCACAACTTCCTTCCTTCAGGCTAATGGACACAAAGGAGTTAGTTGTGTGGTTGGCATTCAGCCCAGCCTCAGACACAACATGGCCACTGGGGGTCTCCGGAAATGTCCTTTCTGTTGAGCGGTTAATATTCTGACAATGGTAATATTTGAACTTGCAAAGCCTAAGTTAGGCATCCCTGCGATCTTGCTTTTCTTTGTCCTCAGTCTCTCCCTTTTTCAGCCTTTTGATCAAAGCTGAGTGAAATGTGTCAAGTAAATAGATTCTTTGGAAAATTACACCTAAATGGGGAGAGCAAAACTACTCATGATTTTGGTCAATGTGGGTATGTGGATTTAGATAGAGGGGTTTTTTTTATTGTTATTTCAAACTCTTCTTGAGATATTATCTTTTCAGCAGATCCTAATATTTACAAGCAGACACATTAGTTACGGAACTGGGGGGCAGGTGAGGGGAGTCCCAGATAACTCATGAAGACTGAGAACCTGAAGTAATGTAGACTTTCACAACTCCTGGCTATCCCTGCAACTAGTACTAGTATTCCCTCTAGGTTGTGTTGTTCCTTCTGTCAAGGTTGTTTTAAAAAACATTCTTGGACTTTTTTATGTTTTTTTTTTAAAGCTTCCAGGTGCCAGGAAAGACAGGAAATTGAGAGGTAGGGCTAATTTATAAGAAAAAAAATCCAGAATTTAGACACTTGAAGTATGAAAATTGCTATTAAAAGCATCTCTGCAATGCATCCAGCCCTGTACAACTAGAAGGGCAGTGAAAAGCCAAAATGAGTGCAAAATAGGGTGGTTTCAGGCTGGAGAAATCAAAACAGAAATACTGAATCAAAGTATTACTCTGATGTGAGAAACCGTCAAAATTTATGAAGTGTAGTAATTTTATTTATTTCTATGCAATATGAACCAAAATCTGACGTTTTCAAATACTGATTACAGAAAGCAGGTGATAGCTAATTAACAAAGGTAAAGATGGAGGTATCATCCTCCTCCTCTCATTCAGTAGGTCATTGATTAGAGATAGTTACCACAAGACTGAGATCCGGATTTAGCTTCTTTCCCTGCCTGATGGATGTAGGAACTACCTCCCCACCTCCCAGGAGAAGTGTCTGCTGCATGCCATGCTCTGAACCTGTCCCACTTGTGAAAAACACTTCAGCGCTCCTAGGAAGAGCGAGGAAGGAAGGGAGAGTGTGTGAACTGCAGTGTGACGGTTAGGATTTTCAGTTGGGATGTGGAACTGCCTTGCAGGTCTTGCTCCAATTAACATATATCTAGACAATGTCAGAGGAGAAACTGCCGCATGTTCCAGGAACAGTGTATGAACCCTTGAATCAAGGTCATGCTAAGATGGCTCTGTCAGTTCCTGTGCACATTTCCCTTACACTTTACCACATTTCCAGATATGTGATCCAAGCAAGAGATACCCCAGATGTCTTGCTGCTCACCATTCTCTAATGTCTTGCAGGTGGGAAGGCAGGGAAATAAGGGAACAGCTGTAGTGGTCCATCTTGGCTGAAAAGACAACATGCAAATTCTGGCAGGACAAGAGATGGCATACCGCTTTCTGCTGTGGGGAATTGGATCTCAGTAAAAATTAATTGAGTGGGTCTGCATTAAACTGTTGAGTAGAAGGTAGCAGAGCCATCTACCATCTCTTCTCAGAGTCCTGGCTCGATATTGTTTTCTCAGACAACCATTAGGAAATTTGACCTGAATTCACAAATAGTTTCTGGACAACAGAAAATACATTTTTTGGTGACTTTATTATTGACTGAAAAAATATGTTTACCCAGCATCACAGCAATATAAATAGCTTTTATCTCTATTACAAACAGGCTTATTTTATCTGTAAGTGATGTACTTTAAATCCTGCATTTCTGTTACAAACAGGTTTGTTTTATCTGTGACTTACTTTAAATCTTGTAGTAGACTTCTGCCAACTCTAATTTTCTTTATGGCCAGATGCAGGTCAAAGAGAAGTAGGCGCTATATACTACACATTCACTATCAGGAAAAGAGTAGTCTCAGCAAGCTTTCCCTCCCAGTTCAGACTTTGTTCAGCAGAACAGAATTAGAGGGAAGTACTGGGGAAATTCCTGAGGCTTTCCAGCCAAGGAGGAAGGATAACTGGAGGCAACTGGTTAAGTCTGTGAGCCCTATAAATCTGTCCATTTGCAAGTGAGACAGGGAGAGGTCATTGCCTAATCTGTCCATTTGCAAGTGAGACAGGGAGAGGTCATTGCCTAAGCCACCATGCAAGGCTCCAGCAACTCTAATGTTCCCCCTGCATGGACTACCAATTATATAAATGTCGTTAGATATAGTATTTGGTATGCCTGCATAAATAAACCACCCAGGCCAGATCAAGAAATTATTGCACTTGCTTTCTGAACAGAACAAAGATTAGTGCGGTGATGAAGCTGCTCACTTAGCATTGAAGACATGAATGTATGAAGTCAATTATAAAAGGAAAGCTCTGTGGTGCGCAAATAATTGGTACAACTACAACAGTTCTTCCATGTGGAAGAGGTCTTTAGTGTATTGCTGCAGCCTTCCTACACTGTTAAAGAAGAGTGATTAGAAAAAAATAAACACACCTTAAAAAGTGTGAATGGAACAGGGATGGGGAGCTGGGGTTTAGCAGTGGGGTACATATTAATCATTATTTTGAAACCCCCAACTATGAATTTCTGTACTTTGAGATATTGAGGTTCTTTTAAGTACAGCCAGAACTCAGGATTTGAGTTGTTAATGGCTGTGGTAATCATTAATGCCAGGCACCCAGTGAGTTTTAGAAACAAATAAAGACACAGTTTACATTCAGAAATGTTTACAATCTGAATTGAAATAGGGCACGGTGAGCGGTAATGATGAGCAAACAAAATACAAGAGAAAGTTTGTTAAGTCCAAGTTTTGGTAGTGCTCCAACACTTTGATGAAATTATTTAAAGTGTGCATGATGCTGTGGGGTTGCTGCATCACCTCTCCATCTCTTCTCCATAATGCAGCTTTGCCAGAGATAGTAGCCATGGTTTCTGCTCAAAAAAATTTCAAGGATATGAAATTCAGGAAATGTCACCTAAACCATAACAGTATCATGCCCTCAAATCTTTGAATTGGCTGATCTAATCTAGTCATGAGGCCACAGTCATGTCAGGGTATACACAGCCTGTTAGAAAGCAAGTCATTTCGAAAGCTGTTGTGGGGTTGGTTCACACTGAATACCTCTCCTGGCACACTCTCTTCCTTGCTTCATATGTCTTGAGTGCCTGATTTCCTTCTCATCAGCCAATGAGGTAAGAGGGCTGTAGATAAGTGGGTTCTTGAGGGTGCTCCATCAGAAGTCTTCCTGGTGGGAATGCCCAGCAGAAGCACCAGAGCTAGCCATGAGAGTGCTCCAACAGATGAGCAATGTGAGCACACAGCCCATTGGGAGCCACCACAGTGGCTGTGCCCCCTCCAGAGCTCTTCAGCATCTGAGGAGGAGGAGGAGGAGATCGCCTCTATGAAACTGAGGGCTCCTCCGGTGTATCATTCATGTGCTTCCACATTCAGGATGGAGGATTTCACCTGCTAGATGTAGTTTTCAGGAAGCCTCAGTGCTAAGCAGAGCAGTGTTTACTTACAGCTATATTCACAGAGTGTCAGTAAGTACCACATCCCATGCCTCATCTGTTAAGTGTCTCATTAACATGCTAAAGTTAAAATGATTTAAAACCAGAGAAGACTCACATTAGCTATTGCTTCAAGTGGCAGAGGAACAACAGAAGTATTTAAATAGTCTTCAGTATCCAGTATTAAACTCAATCTCAGCATGATTCTGTCTGAATGCTAGGCCTTCCGCACAGCTATTTAGAATTGAAGTGAGACTAGCATAATACGGACAAGAAATTAAGCCAATATTAAACCAGATTCAAATGAAATTTCAAAGGAAACCTAGCTGCACACATAGCTGCTTATACACTGGATGGTCCATCTGACAAGTCATTAGCAGGCTGGAGAAAAAGGAAAATGGGCACTGAATAACTAGATGGTATGCATTTTTTAGACACAATGGATTATTAATCCATTAACTGACTATTTTTTATTCTCTCCCTCCCTCCTTGTTTTTAGTGTTTATAGTTCTGTCCATCATTGTAGTCTCACATGGACTCTGTGGAGCAGCTGGCATGTCTCGTTTCTTAGATTTCATTGATAACCTCTCCTTTCTTTGTTTAGCAGTGAGAGGGGGAAGTTCTGTCCTGTTCCAGGCTAGAAAGAGGTGTTGGAGCTTGGACACCCGCAACAACATTTCTCATGTAACACATTGGCCACCTCCTCTGCACTGGAGGATGATGACCATGGAGGAGCCCCAGGGCTGGTTCCTACCACAGCTATTTACTTCTCTCCAGGAGCAGAACCAGGACAGGCTGTGGGGCTCTGGAGAGCTCTCCTGGCTCACAGGTAGCACAGCAGGATTTGCCCTGCCTTTTGTGTTCATCTGGTGCTTCTGCTTAATATGAAGCACCTTTCCTGAGCTGGCCTGGTACTGTGGAGGCAAGAAGACATTAAGAATAGAAGTGTTAATTCCCTACACAGCATGGAAGTAATGCTCAACATCTTCCAGTTGCCAAGGAACAAAGTTCCTCCTAAGGAATAATGAACAATGGCGAAGCCAAAAATACTATTAGAAACTATTTGGCAATACACCATGTTTTTACTTTGTCTCAAGCATTCATCTTATGATTGCTTTGATAAAGGTGTAGAGCACAGAATAAAAGGATGGCAAAGGCAAAGTGTATAGATCATTTATTTCCTGTTCTGTGTCAGTGCTTTGCAGAGATGTTCTTGCCAGAGGACCTGTGTGTGATTTTTCAAGTTTTGTGTCGGTCTTCTAAGGAAGATATCTGTTGATCATGCTCAGATTTGTCTGGGGAGCATATCTGTCTCAGCAGAGAGAAAATCACTCATTTTTAGATCTGCCAGTCAGAGCAGACATCTGTCCTTACAGTGAGGAAAAATGATAGGATCTGTATGCTGTGATAAGTTATCCTCAAGGAAGTTATGAGTCTCATTGTTGACATGATCTGCAGGAGAAGCAGTGGTATGCAACAGTAGCAAAGAATGGTAAAAAGGATCACTTTCTTGAAACAAAGAATAAGGTGTTTCATCAGAATGAAGAGAGCAGGATTATCCCTATAATTTCTAATCCATGCTGTTCTTCTTTGCTGGGAGAATTTTATGCCATCCCCAGAAAACCTGTAGCCCTTTCTTGTCTGCATTATTGTTAACATTGAAAGAAATGAGGTGCAGTTTCTCAAAGAGAGAAGGTCTCATGACCTGCATGAGACTGCAGGCTGCAAATGAAGACACCTTGCATCTTTAAGTCCCTAACAAAGACTTTGGGCTCCCCAATTTTGTCAAGATGTTTAGGACAACATAGTGTCTTCAAAAAGTAAGAGAGACCTTGAAGTAAGAGAACAAGGAGTATTATGCCAAGTGGCAGAACACAAGAGTAACAGAATAGTGACTATAGATTTCAGTGAAGACACAGGAAAGAGCAAAATAAAATGAATGTTAACCTTGTTCTCATGTATATGGTTTTATGGGCTGTACAAGCTTAATATAGTTTAATAGAGTGGAAAAGCCATACCTTTGAAGTTGCTGTTGAAATGAATACTGCCTTATGGGGTTAATTGAAGAAGGCCCAGAATTCTGTACAATTTTAATAGTTTCATTTAAATGGGTAAAATGTTATATTTCATTGTTATTTTGACAGAATAAAATAACTAAAACAGTAGCTCCTGATTCACATGCCATGTGCTATACATTATCTTATCTAAATTTAATGTGTTTTCTTTATCATCCCTGTACACTAGTGTTGTAAAACCATCCCTCTCCCACTTTCCTTGTTTTTTTGTAGCTCTAAACACTGCTTCCTCTCCTCTTTCTCTACCTTCACCATTGCATTCTGCTTTCTACCTGTCTTTTGCCATAGGCTATACAGGGTACAATGTTTTAGAGCCCTAGTTACAAGAGAATGTGATAAAACTGCTAATAACAAGACAAGCAGCAGCACCTGTTCATAAAGGTCTGGAAAGCCCTTTCAACAAAGCTATTGGGTTGTCATATTTATCATTGTTGGCTTTGAAAGTTTACAGCAATTTGAGACAGAGCTATTGATGCAAAACCTTTGTTACAGAGGAAGCTTTGAACTTGAGAAAATATGAGAAAAAGTACGGCTATAATATTTTCAGGAGGATGGAGGAGGGTTGTGTTGCTTTTGTCAACTGACTCAGTTTCAGTTTTGACTTGTTTTCTCCCTATTGGGTCCATTTCCTAGGATGCACCTATAAAGCTACAGTTCTTAAGGCTCACCAGCTATGCAGGCATATTTAGATTTCTGAAAACAAGTAATGCATCTTTAAGCACTATTAAGTACACTAGTGATAATGGTAACTGAAACAGTAAGAGACCTTTTCTTTCTTGGATAAAATACTTCTGCAGGACAATGCCATAGCCCTGGCTATGTTCCATCAGTCTCGTCTTCCCTGGCTTGCCGTCATGGCTTGCTAGTCTGGAACAAAGCTCTCAGACATGTTGCAAGAAATAAAAAATCTTAGAGAGAAAGAGAGTTAATGACCACATTCAGAACTATTAACATCAACCAAAGCCGCGTTACAGGAACATGTGGCAGATATATGCACTGTGCTCCCTTTGTGACTCTTTGATCCTGTGCAGCTGTAGAACAACTCAGCATAGCAACACCTCCTGTAAAACAGCTCAGTGACTGTGCTAATTGCTAAACTGAGGAAAACCAGCATTAAATAACACAAGGGTGATCACACTGTTTCCACCTTCAATCACTCAACAACAGATCAAACACTGAGCCCTGCTGATGAAATGCAGTCAGAAGGAACAGGAGACCTGGCACTGTTGCTGTACTTAAAGCCTGATTCTCTCTCATACTCTCAGAGGAAGAGGTTAAGGAAAACTTTAAGGCATTTTGGCTGTTTGGGGGCCATATTTTCTGCTCTCACATCAATGCAGAGTAGGTACGCACTCCTGATGGATGGGTTTGGGGGCTGGAAGGAAGCAAGTGTCTGCAAAATCATGAATGCACATCGGCCAGCCCCAGGCTTCCTTTGATGGAGAACCAGTGAGGAGCTCTCCACAGACTGGGCAAAACTGGGCAGAGGGAGTTTTCTGGGTAATAGTTTTGGCCCTGCTTTAAGAACTCTTTAGGCAAATAAAGAGACCTGAGAAGATTTTAGCCTGCCTAAGAAATGGACTGGTAGATGCTGAACTACATTAGAAAAAAGCAAGCAACCAACCAACCAAAACCTAAGCAGACTGCCTGGCATGGATGTGGGTACTTTTTATTCAAAATACAGAGTATTTTCATTATGAAATGAAGGTGGATTTGACCTACAGGAGCATGATATTACCTGACATGCTTTTTCCCTTGCAATAGGTGGTATACTATTTGCCATTTGCAGACCTGAAGTAGGCAGCCTTTTGTAAACTACAGTCATCACAGGTGTTTTCACAGTAAAGGTCCAGGGAGTGCAACAAGATGGAGATTAATTTGCAGGTCTTACCTAAAATAGCCCAGTCCATGTATATTTTAAGCGTTGCTTCCTGTGTAAGACAGTGATAAATTAGAAATCCCTGCCCCAGAAAGGCTTGTTAGTAAATCTGGTACGCAGTTAGCTGACAACTCTGATGCATGGAGTTTTAAACCTGTTCTTCAGCAACCCTGCCTTCTGCCCACCTCCCACCCCGTTGTTAGAAAGTATATCCATCATATTTTACATGGGATAGCTCAGACGGCTGTCTGGATGATAGCAGCAACATTTTCTGCATTAGCAACTCTCTGTAGATAATATCTTGAGGATCGAGAGGGGAAGATTAAGTCTGAATAAATACCCTATAATATTCATATTCGATCATTGTACTTAGAGATTGCCTAATCAGTCAAAGCAACACCTGTCACTGACATATACGTGTCATGAAGATACATACCAAGCTACAGCAATAAGCCTTGTCCCTTTAAATTCACCTCGAGCCTGTAAGTGGCTCCCAGACAGAAAAAATTGTGACCTTAGACATAGAAACTGATGGCAGTAATGAAAAAGCCATTTTACTCAGGAATGACAAACAGTAACTTTGGACATATCTACTTGGCTAGAAGAGTAGAGGAGGAAAAGGGAAGCAGAAGTTGTTCTCTGAGTAGCTTGAGCTAACAAATAGTATACATTTGTGACCCTGTTAGCTTCTGAGTTTGGAACAGATTAAAGCAGTTAAACCCATGTACCCATGTTTTAACAGAACAACCTTAGAGCCTTTTTCACCCTTCATAAATGCCAGTAGGATGAAAGAGGGGGAAACAGCAGGGGGAGGTTTTTTGGCTTTGGCAAGACTAAAATTTCTCTGTTTCTCTGGGTACAGAATTACACTCCTTGGCAAAAGGCTGGGAGGTGGCATTTGGCATAAGAAAAAGGGAGACAGTGAGAAAGGGCTGAGAGAGAGAGACTGAGATGCTGATTTGAAAATTTCTAGGAGAGGCAGAGCAGATATATCACTGATGTGCTGTAAGTAGAGTACACCATAACCAGTTCGGCTAAGGTGAGCTGGCATGTGCTTTCAAAATGAAATTCAGCTCCTCCATCATACAAAATATTCTCTGGTTGCTGCCCCATCATTTAACAGCATGGCATTCTGCTTAGGACAGAGCAAGCTGTTCTGTACCTTCGCAGACAGTGAGTACGTGTAGCTATGACTCGAACGTTTTCACTGTAGCGTACAATAGAAAGCCTCTCCACTGTAGGCATTAGCAATGCAATTTCATAACTATCTGTTCAGACAGTGCACAGGAGCTTGAAAAACAACTTGAGACACTTTATTCCCTCTGGGAAATGCCATCCGAGAATATGTTCATCTGACAAATATGCGAAAGGCTGTCCCCTATCGGTGAACCATGAAGAATACCACCCTGGTTTTTTGTATGTATGTGAGCTGTGCTCTTCACCGCCTAGAGTGGAACAATCCTTACCCTCTTATCAAACCCAACAGACAAAAAGTACAGAGACATTGTACTGCCTGTTTTGCCTTGCAATGTGAATTTGATATTATCTGTACCACCTTTGACAATGCACTTGAAATTAATCAGAGGAGAAATGTCTTATTTGATTATATTTAACCATGAACATTAATCAGTTGCATGCAATTTTAACTTCAGAGCTGTGTGTCCAAAGTCCTTTTTAAAAAGGGCAAAAACGTTACCCAGAGATACATGGGAGCTTGTATTATCTGAGTCTCTGAGAAGACACAAGGGAAATAACTGTACATCTGGGAAATTAGGTTTCATTTACTATGAAACTCTGTGAGAAACAGACAGTATCAGAAGAAAGATACCCAAAACATCAGGCCTTTGCCCACTGCATGTTTTCGTTGCAGTTGTCTGAGCTCATCTTGCTTTTAGATTATTACATTAATTTGTGACAGACTAGAGACTCCGCGGAGTCTCCGAGGAGACCATAGCAAGACCATTGCTCCCCAGCATTTCAGGTGGAAGCACCTGACTTCCCCGCGTGTGGTCTGAAAAAAGCCATGGAAACCAGATAGTCCTCTGGCCCTTTTTCAGCCTTCCCTTCTGCCACAGGCAGCTTGCTGTGGCTCTACTTACAATAATAATTCAGCATCTTTACAGCAGATCAGTCAGAGGCTTTATCAAGCAGACTGAGATAGAGCCAGGTGGGCTGAGGCCTCTACACCTACACAGCTTGCATCTTGGGTGAAGGGTTTGCTTTGGGTGTAGTCTGGTCCCCAAGATTGGACTTCCCCAGCAGGCACGTTGTTAAACACTCAGCAAAGGACTTGTCATTAGTGCAGACCGTCACATCCCCATTAATGGTTAGCACATATTTGGTAAATGCCTGGACTGGAGCTTCAGGCTTAGCTGCCTCTAGAAGCTACCTCGCTGGCGCGCAGCAAAACTGCTCTGCAAACCAAACCAGCGCCGAGCTGCACTACTGCACTGAACCCAAACGAAGGTGCTCATGAGTACTTGGCGGGATGGCAGTGGAAAACGTTACACTGTTATTGCTTGTATCTTAAATAGGTAGAGATCATCAATTACCAGTGCTGGCACTTCTCCCCCTCTTTTGGTGGGGGGAGGGTAGATCTCCCAAATTTGTTCCATCCCATGATGCTCAGGTAAGATGGCACCTTTCACTGACAAAAATAATTTAACTTAGGGTTAAAAAAGGAAGAAAGACAGAGAAGAGATGCTTATTGTAGACTGTATCAGGATAGTGGGCTGAAGGTCCAAATATATTTGCTCCAGTCTCTATTCTAGAGCTTGTGGTAACTTATCATTCCTCAGCTGCATGGCATCTGTGAACTCAAATAGCACACACATTCAGGCAAGTTCCTTTTTCTCCTGAGAGACTTAGGATTCCCTTATTTCCCCTACCTTTCACAAAACAGAGTATTGAGGCCCATCTGCATGTCCTGAAAGGTTTTTCTCGACTGCCACTCAGATTCATCATCCTTCATAAAGGGCAATGGCTTTTCCTGCCTCTCACCCTGTAACCTTCCTGCTCTCCAGACATCTGAAGGGCCTTGGATGGCCTTTCCCAGGGGAAGTGTCTCAAGCTGTTTTCAATAGCTTTTTTTGGAATTCAAGGAGGAATTAATATTTCACCAAAGTGACTGGGTGGGTGGAGGGGGGGGCCTGAATACAAAATCCACTTGTTGATTGGGATTCTGGGGTGGGAGCAAAAGAAGAAAGCTTTGCAGGGAGTGTTTTCAAGTTCTTTACAGCATGTTTTTCCATGAGCTGTTCTTAAGCATAAAACTGTTAATAATAAGAGCACAGTAGGGTAATATAAATGGCACAAAAGGCACTCTTTCATTGCAAAGCTGAAGGGTTTGTGGTTTAGTAGATTTTTGTGATAAGAGACAAAAGAATAAAGTTTTTCTTTCTCAAAAGCTACCATGCCTAGTAACATCTTTTGCTAATAAAAAGATCTCAGCCTCCACCCCCTCCTGACATATGTTCTTACCCAATTAAAGTCCTCCTGCAGATCTGTAGGTCTATTGACAACTTGTTCCATGTGACTAAGCTTGCTTTGCTGCCCTGCTACAGAAATAACAATGCAGCACCTCTTAAATGGTCTGAGTGTTAATAAGTGGCAGAAGAGATGGAGTTTTGCAGGCTGCCAGACCACTATCTATCCGGGATATTCATTCAATCTTTTATCTTTCTCTTTGTTTTCCCTTCCATCTTGTTCTGTGTCAGCAGCAGGGCTTACATACCAACAGGAAAAAATTCAGTTCTCTTTTGTATTGTAGGAAATTAATGTTATTTTGGTGATGGAGGTGGATTTTTTTTTGTCTTTTTTTAATTTTTTTTCCAATTTGCACTAGACAGGTTGGAGGTGAGAGTCTCTGAAGCGTGCACATTTGCCGTGAATGTACATGGAGAGAGGTTGTTGTCTAGTGCGTACATGGAGAGGAAAAGAAACTGTGGGAAAGAGTAGCCAGTGTCCCTTAATAGTAAATCAGCCTGCAAAATCTTGATGGAAAGGAGGCAATATTTTTCTGTGCAGAACACTAGAAGGCAAATTCTAACTCAAAGAATGAAACCCTCTCAAAGTAGACCTGTAGATAAGCTGTGCAAGCAGCATTAATGCCAACTATCATTTCAGCTGCAGCCCACCAGCTGCTGCAGGCTCTTGGTAAATCTGTGTACTCTGTTGAAAGTGCGGCAGTGTCCCCCAGCAGCAATTCAGTCACCTGCTCATACGAGTGTGTGAAATCCAAATAAAACCAACTTTCCTCCCTTTTCAGCAGGAGCAATAGGAGTGGAGGGTGTTACATGTTCAAAAAGTTGAATGGAGGTTCTCCAGTCATGTCTTCCTCAAGTGTTCTCTCAGTGGCAAAATCCAGGGTGAAACTGTGAGGCTTTAAGGAGAGGAACATCCCTGACTGCGATGCCTACAAGAGGTTTTTTTTGTAGTCATTTCCCATCTCTTTCACAGACTGTACAAAATGTTTGGGTGGGTAACCAGCATGGTTGCAGAGAAGCACTGAGACGTCTAACTCCACTGAAATTAACGGGAAGGCCCTATACCAGTTCTGGGGGAGTTGTGCCATGTTTTATTATTCATATATAAAAGAGAAATGGTAACAGGTCATTGTTGTTTTTATTTGTTTGTTTGTTTTGATTGTTGTTTGTTTATTTGTTTTTGTTTGTTTTCCATTTCTGCATATTGCCTGTTTTGATCTGCTTGCTTCTTATGGAAAGAGCTTTCTCCAAACACATTCAGAGCTCACCACAAGGAGGCCCTTCCTTTCGGCACCACAGTAGTTTTAGTCCTGGCTCCACTAGATGGACAAAGGAGACAAAGCAGTCTGTGGTCTCCTTGAGTTGCCAGTATCTACCACAGAACCCCTTCTCTCTGTGCCTGGCAGCTGGATTCAGTTCTGGTCACACATCTGATAAAATAACCCCGGGTGGATCATCTGTAAAAATGCATGCACAAAGGAAATAGTTGTACCTGGGTGTATGGCTCCAGGCCAACTCACTCTGCAACATGAGAAAAATGCCTCGATTCATTGGTACCTTGGTCTTTGTTTCAAGTCTGGTTAAAAGCAAACCTTTGTCTCCTCCACCAGTTACATTTGTTATCATTAGTTCATTGACTAGTGCATATACAGCTGTTTTTAGCCTCCATTTAATACGCAGTTTAAATACTGACGTGTGGAGTGCAGCAGGATAAATAAAGACATACTTGAGTAAGTGTACATTCAGTCATTTATTTTTCTTCCAGCAGTTTTAGAGTTTGGAGGGTTTTTTTCCTTTTTTTTTTTTTTTAATAAATCTAATCCGTTCAGTCAGCGGTCTCAAGAGTAAAAGCTTCTGCCTCAGCTTGGTGTTGATGCTTGGTCGAGTCTTAAAGCTTCATGGTTTTTTGACATTGCACTGAGTCTGAAGCTTTGATGTCTCAGACTGCTGCCTGCACAGAGTAAATCATTTTAAAGTTTATCACTACGAAAGAGTATAGTGTTTCTCAGACATACACACATACATTCACACACAGCATCTTTCCACTTCTTTAAGCTACCTAGAAGTTTCCTCAGGATTAAATGATTCTTCCACTTACTGTTCATACACAGATGTTCATACACAGATGTATCTTTAATTCAAAGCTCACAGAATTTATGGGCTTAGGTAGTATATACTTGTAGTATATACTTAGGTAGTATATACTTGTGCTTAGCAGTGCCAGTTGAGGTCCTAAAGAGAAATTAAAATGGTTTTCTCACTCCACTGCTGTAGCCACTATATTTGGTCCATGCTGGCTATGTACTTCCATGTAAAACCTGTTTCTGAAACTCGTAGCACTGAAGTGAAGGCTTGAGATAGTTCCTATGCCACAGCAGGTATGTGCTCAACTGGCAGTGCAGGTTCACTGTCTTTACAGTGTCATGAAATAGTAAGTTTCTTCCATGTAAAGATAGCAGTCACAGGGAACATCAGTGGCTTCTGGTGCATGGCTGCAAACACGACCAGCTTTGAGTGACTTCATGGGTGGCACAATTCCTGTGTAGCTCCTTTGGCTATGTTGTATCTGTTGCCCTTTTTGCTGGGTCCAGGAAAATGTATGAGCCACGTCTCAGAAGTGCAGGTTAGCAAAAGTTGTGAAAATCCATGTCTGCCTTTCACAGGCTAATGGACCACATCAGGGCATGGGATCAGCAGGATTAGCAGGGTCAGCATCTGAACTGTAGCTGTTCAGAGCTTTCCCAAGTGTACAGATGACTGCTGGCAGGAGAGAGCCATGTCTCCCCATGGGAAGTGCAAGACTGACTAAGCAGCCACTCTTCTGTTACAATCAGTTCCTTTTTTCACAAATGTGCCTTGTATGAGAAGAAGATAATACAGTGTGAACACACATGTGTGTCTTTGTGTCAGATGTAAACTTTTTAACAAGCTATACAAGCCAGCGGCACTTCTGATTGCCTTTATATATCTTCTGGTTTCCATCCATGCAATGAGAGCACAGGGGAGCACAAAGAGATTGTACAGGATAAAAGTAGTGCTGAATTTCTTCACACAAAATTGTAAACCAAAGAGCAGCATCCAGCAAAATTCAGCATATTTGGCACTGAGGGCTAAATATGTTGTTACACAGTTCGGTGTCTTTTGAGGAAACACTGGAGAGAAGGTATCACCAGGGAAAGAGAATATGAAGGAAGTGGGAGTTTCTTGTGAGGGTATGGGTCAAAGCACTGCCATGCCATGCCCGAGGGTTCGTAGAAATGGGAGGCTGTGACACTGACGTGCACAGCACACTAAGAGAGCAGAACTTCATTCCCAGCACAAGTAAAAAATGTCTTAGTGTAATAAAAAGTCAAATCTAATCCAACATCACCTGCAGTTATGAAGGATAATGCACAAAATCTGCTGTTCCAGGTGTTAATTGCAGTGTGGCATTTCAGACATACCTAAGGAACGTAATGCCTGTCAGTGGGACTTATGCTCCTAAATCCCATAACCGCTTTAAGAAATCCTTACGGCCCCCCTCAGCCATTACAGTTACTGATGCTAAAGCTTTCTGAGCTCTTCTGCACCTACTGAGGGATATCTGGGAGTTCTTAGGGCAAGAAACAAAACAGAGGATTTTTCTTCTCCTTTCAACACAGCTCTTTCTTTATCAGTCGTTCTTTAAAGTGCTAGGGTACTCTCTTCAGCATCTGCTGTCTGCAGTTGTTACCTAGAGGAAAAAAAAAACAAGTATTCAGGCTTTTTCTCTCTTTGGAGTAGCTGCACAGAGCTGAGATGAGGAGTATATTGAAATACATTGGTAGCACAGAAAACCTCCTCCACCTACTCTATCATCTCGGCATTTTTCCTCCAGCTTCTATTTATCGTCTATGCACAGATTCCCTGAATGAAGAAAATTCTTCAAGAATTCATGATTCAGGCTGTGGGACCAGGAGGTAACTGAGGGCAAAAAAAGAAAGGGCAGGTAAAAGGTAATTAATTGTCTGTACACTCTTCCCTCAGCCAGCTATATAACTCTTTCCTATGGAATTGTAAATGCCTTGGTATAAAGGTCAAGATTTTAGCACACTGGGCATGATTCAGACAATCTTTGCTCAATTCCTACTATTGACTCTTTGTATGATCTGTGGTAGGTCCTTCATTTCTCTCTGTCTTAGATCTCTATCTGTAAAATAAGGATGAGTGCATTTCTTCTCCTTTCTGTAGTCTATATGGACTGTCATCTCTTTAAGCCTTGGTGTTAGATGTCAATGCTAATACATCCACAGTCACAGCTGTCCAAGCGTTATGATGGGAATGCAAATATTTAAGACAGTGCCTTTGCTTCAAAAATCTGAAATTAACCGAAACAGCACGGTTTATCTGGCCTCAGCATTACTGATTGTTGACAATTTATATTCTGTGTATCAGTTAAAATCTATTCGCTTAAAATAGTAAACCAGGTACGAGCCCTTCTGTAAAGAGCAGTGTCTTAGTGATTCTTCAGCCACCTTCAGACCACTGAAGCTGCCTAGGTGACAGGTTCGTTTGTAACGGCAGCTGTGAACTGTAGGCATTTTCTTTAGTTGCTGTCTGGTGTTTACAATAGGGCAGTGGACAGAAGAGATCACAGGCTGATCTGGCATTGAATTCCCTGTTGTCCTCAAAGGTACTACAAGAAAGTGTGGCAGAAAATGGCACACTATTTAAATTCACAGTGGCAACAGCAATAAAATTCCCCCTGAACCAGGTTCTTAATATCAATGTGCATATTGATATATTAACATCCCATCAAAGATACTTCACTAACACCCCTGCTGCAACTGAGAGGAGAAACTGGGGAGATGCGGGTTTCAGCAGCAAAGCTGGTCTAAGATGCGTTCCCCCCAGCCAGTTCCCACCTACTGTCATGCAGTTCATCACCCCTCAGCTGTGTTGATACAACTGTTTATTATTAACTGCTATTTTCAGGCTGTTCCTTTCAGGAATCCAGGTTACAGTTCAGCTCCACAAACAACCGTGATGACACAAGTGAGGCACATCAGGCACAGAGGGTCAGGAGGGGAGGTGCAGAACGAGCAGCCGGGGAGCAGGGATTTCTGAGGCTGGGCGTGCTGCTGAACCAGGACACAGTGCAATGACCCAGGTCTCACCACATGCAGCCTGGTGTTGTCTTCTTAGCTGCATGTGAATGAGTGTATGTGCTTAACTACAAAGTTGAGGGCAGAACAAATTCCTAAGGCAATCCATGGCATAGCGTTCCTTGGGAGTATATCTGTGCTATCAAATTCAACTGTTCATCTCACGGTATCTAGGAGTTGGAGGCACTGTTAGGAAACACAAGACATCTGGACACAAGTGGCACACTACAACAAGGGGCGGGGGATGTGTTGTACACAGACCCTGAGAAATCATAAACAGGGGAGTCAAATAGAAAGGAAAGAAATTATTATGTCAGCTAACTTTTCTTAAATGCTTCTTTTCCCCTTTTATTCTTTTTCTTTTTTAGCAAATAAATGAGGATTATGGCTCAGTTTCCAGTATGTAACCAGTAATTTTAACAATGATCTTAGTAAAACATTTTTGAACCTTGTCAGGCCCAAGCTAGCAAAATTGACTTCAATTTGCATGCTTGTGTAGAAGCTTATGCTAGGTAGGATCACATGTTTATCATCTCCAGATGGTAGATGTTTTGATAGATGAAGGTTGCATATTTTTGGATTTGTTTGTTCTGTATTCGTAGGTAAATTGGTTGCAATTTGGGGCCAACTTGACTCAGAATGAATGGCTGAATGATGGAACCTCAGTTTCCACTCAGGACAAGAGAGAGACTGAGAACTATTGAGGCTGCACCTATTGATCAACAGATTGGCCAATGTCGGCAAGAACTTTTTTAATCAGAAAAAAGCCATACCTGGGGATACATGCTATGAAAATTACTGGCAGAAGGAGGAAGCAATTTCACAAGGAGAATATTGCTAAATTTAATCTTCCCAACAGAAATTGTAGAGATAAGCCCATTAGCAACCTTCTGTTTCTGCTTCTGTTTGCATTATTTTTCTCTTTCTTAGTTGCAAAGTTTAAGAAAGCATTTCATCTCTCACAAATTATATAGTTTTATGACTGTTTGTCTATTTACTTCCATTAGTGAGGGTAGAAAGAATTTTCTGTCAGTTGTCATATCATTAAGCTCGGGCTTCTGGGCCTGATTGTGAATAGCGTCACTTCCAGATTCTATTTGAAAATGATTATATCCATGTCTTTCATGTGGGGAAAAATTGGTGAGCTTTCTGACAAATGATGTGCATAACTTCCAGTTGCATTCTCATAGGTGCAAGTTGCAGCTTTAAAATGACAGAATCAAAGCCCAGGAGAAGGTAAATGCAGAGGTAAGAAGGCAAAGAGAGCAGAACAAGCCTGGATTCTCAGAAGTGGCTAATGATACCAGGAGCCTAGAAAAAGATCTGGCTTTCAGCTAGCTTTGAATGGCTAACCTCTGAAGATTAGAAGCATTTAGGATGGCTCAAACCTGAGCCAAAATCATCTTCACTCTGGAATTTGCTCACTGATTCTTCTCCTCTCTTTGGGTTGATGACTTCATTTGTCCCACAGGTCCTTTATCAATGCATTTCCATAACATGCCTGTACTCCTTTCATCTCACCTCATTTCCTGAGAGAGCTAAACCACTTGGAATTCTTTTCTTTTTCCAAATTGAGAGTTCAAAGGATGGGTGTTTAATTAACTATTCCTGATGAGTGGTTTCATTAAATGAACAGAAGGGAAATTGTTCTAATAACCTTCTGTGTTGTAGAGTGGGATAGTGAATTCATGACCTGTGAACAAAAGGGCAGCCTCCCACTATATTGAGAACTTCCCAGAAATGTAATATGCTGTTTTCTGCGAATGGTGTGGATGGTCTGGGCATGCTGCCACACCTCTGCTTTACTGAAATCAAAATGAGCTCCACTGGGGAATGTGCCTCTTCTTGCTTACAGTGGGGATTGCCCCAGTATGGTCACAACGGTCATTTGAACTCGGGTAATTTCTCTATGAAGGAAATATCATAGACGTAAAGCCAAAGTCTTAGTGCATCTCTGTGGTGGTTTTACCCAGCTAAACAGCGGAACTCCACCACAACCACTCGCTCACTCCCCCTCCTCAAACGAACAGTGGGAGAAAATATGATGAACAAGGGCTCAAGGGTTGAGATAAGGACAAGAAGGTTGCTCACCAATTACTGTCACAGGCAAAACAGACTCAACATAGTGAGATTAATATAATTTATTACTATCACTAGCAGACTAGAGCAGTGAGAAACTAAAAGCAAACTAAAAATACCTTCCCCCCATCCACCCTCTTTTACCTCTTCCCCCTGAGCATCACAAGGGAACGAGGAATGGGGGCTGTGGTCAGCCCGTATCGCTTCGTCTCCACTGCTCCTTTGTGGTTGCTCTCTCTTCCCCTGCTCCAATCTGGGGTCCCTCCCATGGGATGCTGTCCTTCCCGAACGGGTCCTGTGTGGGCTTCCCACAGGCTGCAGCTCTTCAAGAGCTGCTCCAATACGGGTCCGTACCACGGAGTCCATCCTTCAGGAGCAAACTGCTCCAGCACGGGTCCCCCACGGGTGGCAGCTCCCACCGGATCACCTGCTCCTGCGTGGGCTCCTCTCCATGGGCTACAGGTCCGGCCCGGAGCCTGCTCCTGCGGGGGCTCTCTACGGGCTGCAGCCTCCTTCAGGCCAGATCCACCTGCTCCACCGTGGGCTCCTCCATGGGCTGCAGTGTGGAGATCTGCTCCGTGTGGTACCCCACGGGCTGCAGGGGGACAGCCTGCTCCACCATGGTCCTCACCACAGGCCGCAGGGGAACTTCTGCTCCGGCGCCTGGAGCACCTCCTCCCCCTCCTTCTTCACTGACCTTGGTGTCTGCAGGGCTGTTCCTCACTCCTCTCACTCCCAGCTGCTGTTGAGCAGCAGTTTTTTCCCTTTCTTAAATCTGCTCTCACAGAGGCGCAAACAACATCGCTCATTGGTTCAGGTCTGGCCAGCAGCGGGGCCCTTTTGGAGCTGGCTGGGGCAGCTTCTGGAATCTTCTCACAGAAGCCACCCCTGTGGCCCCCCCTGCTACCAAATCTTTACCACGTAAACCCAATACAATCTCAAGCCTCTGGGAGTCACTAAGAGAATATGTGTACAAGAAAGTGCACTATTCGCATGAGTTATGACTGTTTTGGGGTACCATACACATTAGTTAAAGAGCATCCAGTACAGTCCCCGTCAAGCTAATTGGAGTATTGCTACTCTGCACAGGTCTGAACTGCATTAATAAACACAGTGGGACTTCTTGAAACTGTGATGGCATCAGCCATGGTCTTGACAAAATACATGTGAGTACATGAAGATCTTCAAATGATTATTTAGATAGACAGAGTTTCATCTACTGTACTTAAAGGGTAAGACTAGCCTTTTCTGTGATGTAAAAAGCTTGAAAAGAAGTGTAGTACATATTCACTACATTCACTGGATCATACTCCAGAATGCCTGCAAACTTCTCTGTGAAGTTGAACAATGAAGTTCAACAAGGCCACGTGCAAGGTCCTGCACATGGGATGGGGCAATCCCAATCACAAATGCAGGTTGGTCAGAGAATGGATTGAGAGCAGCCCTGAGGAGAAGGACTTGGGAGTGTTGGTTGATGAGAGGATCAACATGAGCCAGCAATGTGCGCTTGCAGCCCAGAAAGCCAACCATATCCTTGACTGCATCAAAAGAAGCGTGACCAGCAGGTCAAGGGAGGTGATTCTCCCCCTCTACTCCGCTCTCGTGAGGCCCCACCTGGAGTACTGCATTCAGCTCTGGCGCCTCCAACATAAGAAGGACATGGATCTGTTGGAGCAAGTCCAGAAGAGGGCCACAAAGATGATCAGAGGGCTGGAGCACCTCTCCTGTGGAGACAGGCTGAGAGAGTTGGGGTTGTTCAGCTAGGAGAAGAGAAGACTCCGGGGAGACCTTATAGTGGCCTTCCACTACCTGAAAGTGGCCTTACAAGAAAGCTGGAGAGGGACTTTTCACAAAAGTGAAAAGTAGTGATAGGACAAGGGGTAATGGCTTTAAACTGAAAGAGAGTAGATTTAGATTAGATATAAGTAAGAAATTCTTTACTGTGAGGGTGGTGAGGCACTGGAACAGGCTATCGAGAGAAATTGTGGATGCCCCATCCCTGGAAGTGTTGAAGGCCAGGTTGGATGGGGCTTTGAGCAATCTGGCCTAGTGCAAGGTGTCCCTGCCCAACTTTAAGGTTTCTTCCAACCCAAACCATTCTATGATTCCACGAAACAAGAGTTCCCAGTAATGGGTTTTAGTGAGCTAATCTTTTATCTTTTCCTTTGCAAAATGCTGTCATGTAACATGAGTTATATGCTATCAGCTAATTTTCCTGAAGTGGTTACAGTATCCACCAATGATAGTTATGGTCTTTGTCTGGACTATCATTTTAGAATATGCTTTAACTGCATCTTCTCTAGGACGTAGCCACTAAGGGAATCTTTCAGAGACACAATTCACTGCAGGCAATCCATCTCTTATGTGTAGTCATGCAAAAGGAAATGCAACAAATCAAGAATCAAGGCATCACTAGTCTTTGAATGCATCCAAATCATTTCTCCCAGGAGAATGCAGAAAGCATAATCTTGCTATAGCTTGTACAATGCTTACAACACTGATTAACACTGGTACACATGTTCTTCCCAATTTCAACGGAAATTCTTTGTGGTTTCTGTGAATTTCAAAACCCTCAGATAAGGAATTCATTGAGGGTTACCAGCTACAGGGGAACAACAACTAGCTCAAGAACTGCCTTAAAGTGTAACTGGTTGGATGCTGGAAGAGTATTAGGGGAAAATATTGTGTATACTTCTTCTCATTATGGACACAGGGAACAGGAAGGAAATGTTTTTTTTTTTCTTCCTCATGGGAAGAAGATACTGGGGTCCCAGAAGGTCATGGAGTGACCCATAATTTTTGTATACTGACAGCTCAACTGCCATCATGTTGCTGTAGGAAACATTGAGGAATATGTCATAGACCATGAGAACGCCCTCCTTTCCAACTACTGCTTAGAAATATCATTTGTGATAAACCTGTGGATAAATCTCTTGGTTCTGCTGCCCTGCAGATTCCTGCTGCCTCTTGGTATTGTCGTTGCCAGTCAGAAAGAACATCATTTTCTGGACCCAGGTGCAGCTTCAGCACAGGAGCACATTGTGTCCTAGTCCCTCTTTGGCCATAGTGCTGTTGTTTGGACTCCTCTGAAGGGGACAATATGAATTTGAACTCCTTCATGACAAACAGAGCTTAGTGTCTGGTTTTCCCGCATTTTGCAGAGGTCTTCAAGAAATGGAAATTAGCAGTAGGAGGCAGCACCAGCACAGCACCCTGCTCCAGCAGTGTTTTGCATTAAGGTGAGAGTACAAATAGCCCGGTCTTTCTGCCCCAGTGAGAACTTGGGTAAGTTGAGGTGTTTTTCTGTGTAACCATGAGATTTAACCCTAATAACCCTGACAGCACTTCATGTGAGAGACGGGAGCCTTTCTGCCTCACCCAAGGAGCCTCTGAGCATGCAAATGTGTCTAACGAGCCCTGGAGTCCAGTATGAAGGCATTGACTGAATTCAGTCATCCTCAGCATTAGGCAGTGTGGAGAGTTCATCACCTTCTGAGGAACTGGCTCTAACATCAATCTAATCCCTATTTAGACTGTTTGAGCATTTGTTTCCTCATCCATAAAATGGATTTAACAGCATTTTCCTGCCTCTCAAGACAGCCAGATAAGCATACAAAGGTAGAGTTGTGCTTTAACATTAATGACATCTTACGAATACTGTAAATAAGTACCATTTAAATTTAAAAGCTGTGGGTCCTTATCTTTATTTTGCTGAAAATAACTGAATCACTAAGATCACTTTTGAGGAGGTGTCCTGGAGGAAACCCTTATATTTTGTGGAGGAAATAGTGGCATTAGAACCTGTCAAGTGTGAAGGTACACACATAAATATGGACAGGGCAGCCCAGCATTTTCACCCTTGGAAACCCATTTGTTTTACTACACATTATTTTTTTCCACAGCAAAAATTGAGTAGGGGCAACTGCACTAGGGAGGGAAATGATGCCTCAGCTCACTGTCTTTGGGCTCTGAACCCCAAATCTCTGTCCCAGGCTTTTCAGTCCTCCCTTTGTCAGAGAAACAGGGTTCCGATAAGAGAAGAAAAAATCCCATGTTTCATACATAAATTACTTATTCCAAATCCACCAGTTATTATGATACGTGCTTATAGACTTTGACTAAAGGCTCCATAAACTGTTATGATATTGTGAAATCTACTTTTTCGCAGAATGTTGTTATTGTACGAAAGAAAAGACAAACATGAATTTGAACTGCATATATATGAGCAGGATGTACTTGTTTGCCCAGAAGTGTTGAGCAGCTATTCCTCTCATGCCTGCTTTGCCTTTTGCCCCTTTTTCGTGTGTATATCCCTTCCTACACTTGTGCCCATTACTAATGGCTGATGTAATAAAATGTTAATTTGTGGCAAGAGCAGGAAATGATAACTCTAAGCAAGACAAGAACATCATGATATAAAATGACTTGAACTTTAAATTGCTACTTGGGTCTTCAATCCAATGGACTTTATTGCGTATAATTTGAAATAGAGCAAAACACTCTTTTTTTCTTGGTTTTTCTTCCCAGGTGTTTGAAGCATAATGTTTTGAGGCATCCTCTGCTGTTTTTTAACAAAATCAGCTGCAGAGCAGAAACATGTAAGGAAGATGTACAAGGCAAAATGAATAGAGGTTGTCATTCTTTCTGGTTTGTCACTTCCTATGGTCTTTCTGAGATTCCCTTGCAGTCATACTGATCACGTGTGATTATAGTGTGTACATTTATGCCTGTATGGTTAGTACCAACTTCCAAGCTGAAGACTATGATTTTATTGTGTATTATTTATAAAGTTCCTGCTAAGCCTAATGCTTGCTTCATGAGAAATCACTGGTGAATATTTGAACTGAACACGTCTCATTCCACTTAAACAGCCCACTTTATCAGCTTACTATCCACAATAATGCTGAGCCATGCCCACTTCACATCAGGGTAAATTTTAACTCTTCCACTACTTCAATAGAAGATCAACCTTTCTTGTTGACAAACACCTTCCTAACACATTGTACTGAGTGTGCCACCTCATAAAAGGGTCAAGGTTTCCTGCACACAGCTGAAAGTTATTTCATCACCAGCATTTTGCTCTGGAAAATTTGGACTATTCTCAGTTTTTTGAGTCAGCAATTGGATCATATTTATTTAGGTCTTTCTGTGCAAATGTATTGAATTGTAGCCTGTTATTGTTTTCTGCCTTGAATTTATGTTGCTCTAATGGACTGAAAGTGTTTCAAAACTGAAGGGAATTCAAATATGGAGCTTTTCCTCTGAGCAAGTATAGGGATTATTATCAACTTGAAATCTATTTTAAAATGTGAATTTACAGCATATATACTGTTATTTTAAACTTAGAGATACTCTGCCATACAGTAGTTGAATACAAATCCATGAAAAGAGTAGACAGAAACTGACTTACGGAGAGGAAACAATGGAGCTGGCAACACAAACCCTTGTCAAATGTGAGGAATGAGTTTTTAAATGAGCTCTGACTTTTGCCTTAGCATCAGTTGCTTGGTCAAGCAATCTAACCCCTAGCTAGACAAGACCATATGGCTAGTGACTACTTTCCATTAGACTATCATATTTATGATCTCCTTTTACATATGGATGAAAAGCAGTCCTGTCATCCGTCTGTTGCCTCAGAGAGGTGTTTGTGCTACTTCTTTAAAAGGCATGTGTGCCTAGACCTCCCTCACCCTCAGTGCTTTAAGTTTCCAAGCTCAATTTTAGCATTTTGAACCCCGGCTCAGACTCTGCCAACAGAAAACTGAATTGAGCCTGCATTTTCCCTAGGTACTAGAGGACGGTTTCTGGAGAAGCTCAACTCTTGACAGTGCTGAAAATGTCATTGTGGAGTTGGCCCCAGCCCTATGTGTTGCTGCACCCACATTTTTTTTTTTTTTTTCAGCCCACTAATGCAATGGGCATTTTCAGAGCATGGCTACACAAACATAACTTTTGTGTCATGCACCTCACCTATTGAGCAAGGAACCCCAACAACTCTGTTGTTGTAACAGCACCAGTCAGTCACTCTTACTAAGAAGTGTTGGTGCCCTTAATGAATGAGGGAAAGGTGCTTATGATCCAATCACCCCCTCATCCTTGAGATTGCTTAATCTTTATACAACAAATTTGATTATAGGAATTACCACATATTTAAGTTAACTGGATATCCTTCTGTGTGTGGTTGGGCTTTCCTGGTAATCCTATACAGTGTGTGTATCTAAGGCACTGTTCAGCTGCTCCTTGCAAATCCCCACAAAGCAATTACTGGCCTTTCTACGTGTTAAGGAATTGTCAATTTCAGGTGCAATTAAAGTAAAATTGCTTTCAGTAGATACTTGGTTATGATGACTTTTGCTGGTCATAATTCTCCCTACACTTTGTTGTTTCTTCAAATAAAAATTATATTTCTCTTGTGCCCTGGAATCTCAAGCTCATTTTTGACCCAAAGTATCCTCAGAGAGTTATAAAACTTAGATGATATAACTGCACATTACCTAGTAATGAACATTGTGAGAATCAAGGCAGGAAGATGAAGACAAGAGATGTGAATTAATGTTTTAATAATCTTCCTTAGATTAGTACAAGTCGCACAGGCAGGGATCCCAGTCACTGCTGGTGAGTGATACAGCTCCTCCAGTATGGAACGATATTGCTTTATAACTCTCCAAGGACATGATACTCTTACATCTGCAAGGACAGATGGTCACTCAGCTACCCATAAAGTTATGACCTTGTCCCAGCAGTGTGGTGCAACAGTGTACTTTGGACTGAACTGCTATTTACAGTGCCACAGTTTTTGCTGAAGACATTGGAAGCTGGTTAGTTTATTTTTACATCTGTTCAACCCTATGCTATGCAAGACACTCTTTTCTAGTGAGCCTGGGCATTTACTGTTTTGATGATGGAAAATAAAGACTATAACGTTGTTCAGTTTCTGATAGACTAACTCTGGACTTGGATTGAAATACAGCTGTCAATCATGCCACTTGGTTCTAGGATGGTATGACAGCATACTTGTTGGACCAATATCTCTGAGTGCACCACGCTGGTATTATCCATCTCCAGTGCAGAAGTCAACCAATAAGAGACATTTTGCACAGCCACACAATGCTAACCTTCCCACATATACACATGCACACTTAGCTGAGATCAGCTGTGACTGCTCCATTGCTGAAATAACAAGAATAGTGTCTCATTCTTGCATTTGAGAATATAAAGAATCTTCAAAGTCAGTGCAAAGACTGTGCTGACATCTCAAACTGGCAACTCCGAATGCTACAGAACTATGTATTGGAGAAATGGATTTACCCATTAGAGACCAAGAGGCTGTCCTCTGGCACTGTGCAATCTGTAGGACTTTCCTGAATTCTCCTTTGAGCACAGCTTTTCTCTGGGAAAAACACCTTGTCTGGATTTAAAGATTGTGTTCAATGGTGTAGAACACAGTACAATTTTTTTTTTTTTCACTTGTTCCTATGTTTACTTACTTTCTCTGCTAAAAATGTGACACTTTTTTTCTGTTCTACATTGGTGTACATTTAACACCTATCCATCCAGCCTTGTTAAAGCTTTGTCTGTTGGATGGAAAACCTTCTATTTATTTTTTAATTTCCGTTCCTTGTTAGGTACTTACAACCAGTGTTCAAGAGAGCACACAGCATTTTGGAGATGAGATTGCACTGTTAGATGTTGCCTATTAGTCATGATTTTCATGGAGTCTTAGAATCATGCTTATGGCTGTTCTCAGAATCATCTCCAATTTTTCAGCACCACTTTGATGAGATTTATTGAAAAGGGACAGTACAGCTCCGGACGGTTTCCCAGCCAGAGCTTTCAAAAAAAGGCAGGCAACTTCCATTCTACGCATGTTGGTACCAGTATAGCAACAAACTCTGAAAAGGATTTGTGAGATATATTACACTTTTTAAGGACTCGGTCACTGTGGGATTGGAGGAATATTACTGAAATAGTGCTCAATGAAACCAGTGTGGCTCTGTTGACTTTATTCCTCCATTTGGGTGGTCCAAGAAATTAGGCTTCAGTGCAAAAGGCAGTACATGAGTAGTGGCTTTATCAGATATACTCTTCTCAGCAAATTTCCCTGATGTCAGTAAACCAGGAAATTGGGAATGGGGGGCAGTTAGCTGAGAAACTGTTATTGCTGCAACCTCGTTTGTATTTTTTAGTATACCCTCCTGATGTATTCAGTGTTCAGAACTACCTTCCAGTCAGTCAGCCATTGTTAGTCCAGCTCCTGGTTGATGAGTGTTTAAAAAAGTCAGCTAACCAATAAAAACCTCAGCCAAGCTCCAAACGAGCATCTGGCATTGGTTGTTTAGATGTGCCTGTGAGTAATGGCAAGTTACAGGAAAGCCAAGCCAGTATTCAGACATTACTTTTTGGCAATGGGACTTGCTGTGTTATTTCTTTTCTGTATTAGCTGAAAGGCTCTGGCTTTTGCTTTTTAACCTTGTTGTTTCAATGCCAGAACGGTAGACTTATAACACAAGTTAAAACAATAGCTCTTAAAAGATGTGATATTTTCTTTCATCTCCTTTTTAGTAAGCAGCCTTGGTAGTGTCATTTCATATAAAGAACTACAAAAGTCACAAGGTCCAGAAATACAATAATTCCAGCAATGACAAAAAAATGTCCTGCTTTGTCTTTTTATTGACTGTAAACGTGGTGAAAAAGGCCATTCCGCATCCTCAGCTGTAACTAGTTAATTATTTTCTGTTGTTTTTTGTAGATGTTTTTGACCAACATTAAGCAAAATGTACATTGTGGAACAAACCATCCATACAGGATATGCCATAATTACTGTTTAGCAATTTCACACTAGCAAAAATTTATTAAAACTTCATGACTCATTAATAGTAAGTGATCATAATCACTTAATAGAAAAGGAAACTGAGCTAATGATAGAAGTGCTGATTAATGTTTTTGACCTTAAGACGTGAAGTCAAGTGAAATTAATGTCACTGGGTTTTGAAAGTTATTTTCAAGTGTAGATGGTCTGTAATCACATGACAAACCCCCTGACTACATAAATTTTATGTTCCTCAGCAGAAAAATATTCTATACTGACTGGCATTTTTAATAATCTCACTGCTACATTTCAAGTAAGCACAAGATTGTCTCATTTATTATCAAAACTGGTAAAAGATATGTTATCTAAACATGCATATATATGCTCACTTCAGAGGGAAATCTCAGCAATACTTAATGTGCTAGCAGCGAAGGGCCATTATATGCAGCTATTTATCTTTTTTTTTTTTTTTTTGGATACAGGCTTCTTTTTACAAGATCAGGTTAAAACATTATTCAAGAGACTAACACAATACAACTCACCAGCCAGTTCCTTCATCATATGTCAGATACTTGGGCACCACCAAACCTGACAGGACAACTGTTTCTATGGCTAGCTGCATACCTGGAAAGCATCTTCTGCAGCCTAACATCTGGCTGCTTCTGATGCCCAATGGGGCTGTAGCAAGTGGTGGCATTTGAGGAGCTGCAGGCATGGGGCTGCACTAAGAAGCCTTGTGAGCAACCTCTGATCAGATCCATGTGGCAGTATGACTTCTGTGTAGACACCAATGTGCAAGAAGTCACGATGTCTGAGGCAACGTATATGACAGGTTGTAAGTCGAAAAGCCTCCTGATTCAGCAACAAATATTTATTTACCTGTGCTTCATTCTTTTTTGTGAAATGAGACACTTCTTTAAACCAGAGTCACCATGACATGCTAGATCTTAATTATTCTACAGTGCCATGCACTAAATTTAAGAAGGATGAAGGTTCTGAAGCCTCTTACAAATTGGTTTAATCCCATTCCAATGCCGGGGTTGAAGGGAGATAACTTAGCCTTTTGCCCAAGAAGGTAAATGTCTTCTAAATCCTAACTCAAGTTTCTAGCACTCCAAAGTCATTTTTAATAATCTTCTTAGATTATTGCATGTACAACTCCCATGATGGGGAGAGCAGGAGATAAAGTTTCTTACAGGTACAAGCAGATGCCTGGCTAAGCATTAGTGGGCTTTAAGTTCATTTAACATAAATCAAAGTCACCCAGGGAAGGACAATCCCTTTCTAATAATGTCACTCAATATTTAGCCTACGTACACTTGTATTAATAATAAAGCCCTCAGGTAGTGAGCTATGTGCAGCCATTGATCTGCTGAAAGCTCAGCACTACAGTACTGACAAATACTGTTTTGGAGACAAATACAAGCTAAACTGTATTTATAGCCACTGGATTCTGACCTCTAACAAACAGGCAAATATCACTGGTCAGCCAGGTTAATACTGCATTTAAGGCCTCTCCAATCCAGAGTGAAGCTAACAGTTATTTGGTGAACGCAGATGTATTTTTCTATTTATCTTTTATGCTTGTGTGTGTGTACTTTGTGACACACTTACCCGACTGCCTTTCTTTAAGATGTTTTTCATTAATGTCTCCTTTGAAAGCAAGAGGTATGTGGCATACTTGCAAACCCAGCGATATATACCATCTGTTTAGCTAACCTCACTGACAGAGTTGGTGCGATATTGTCCTATTTTTTGAAAATATATACAATAGCAATTCAGAGGCTTGAATGCCAGGTCCTTCCAAAGCAATTGACTACGAGTCTTTATTTTGTAATGCTACAAAACATAGTTTTGTGGTTTTTTGTGTTGTGTGTTTTTTTATTAAAGACTGTGTGAATTATTCTTCCTACCTCAGAGCAACATATTCTCTAGCAGCATCTTTGAAAAACCAAGTAAGCCAAACAAACAAACAAACAAAACAAAACAAACAAAAACAAATGAACAAAAAAAAATCAAAGAAAATCCCTAAAACCTTCTGCAGAATTACATTGGAGCAACATTTCCCAGCTCTTATATTGGCTTGCTCATGGCTGTTGCTGTGCAGTTTTCTATAATTAATATAGTTAAAAAAAAAATTTGGCGATGGAGAATTAAGGGGTGTAATTTGTATTCAAGTCCAAAAAAGACATGCATATCACCAAAATAATTGTGTTTATTGTTACCAAAAAATTGTTTCAGGAAATGATACTCCTGTCTCTGAATGTAAAACAGAATCCAGCATGAGACAGACAATAACACAGACGGGTTTTGTTGCCAACACACAGAATCTGTGCAAGTGTCAGGGCTGGCTGATTGCTTGGGCAGGGTGGTTTGGAGAGCTGCAGGAGCATGCCTGGAAAGTGATGGCTCAAGGATAAATGGTTAAGACCACCTTTTAAAATCCATGTCCTAGACAGCTGAGACCCTCTACTGGTTTAATGGCACACTGGAAATGCCTCTCTAAGAAAACTCCTAGCAGTAAGCTGGCCAATTTTCCCTCCCTCTGTGTCTATCACATGCTTACTTTGAAGATGTCAACCTGCTTTATCCATTTGCTTACCACAGGGTCATTCAAAATGACTCCGTGTAACTCAGCCTATTTAACTGAAATGATTCTTTACATGTCATTAAAAGAAGATACTGCTACTTACCCGGGCATCACACAGACAACAATGCGACCTTACAGACATTCCTACCGGAAGTCAGCCAAATTGCTGGGTGTGATGCGCATTGCTTGTGTAACACCTAGCATCCAGGCCAGTGGGGAGGGAATGACAGTTTCCTCATGAGGACACTGCTCCCCCCTGTCACGACACCAGCCTGATGCTATGAGGCATCATTATTTCATGACAGCACAATACACACGTGGAAGGAGGGCAGTGGGGCACCCTGCCTTCTGTTTGTACACCTTCTGGGTAGGCCCATGGTACTAACTTACCCAGCTGGCATTTGCCTAGTAAAAGTAGTCCTGTTGCCAGTATCGCTAAATCCACAGGGAAATTATCAAAGGGAGGCTATGTGTGAATAGTAACAATTAAAATAAAAATAAATCTACCAACCGAAACCTAGAAATCAAACCCACAGACCATGCACACAAAGGAACCCATCTGGTCAAACACAGCTGGCTGCTTGGTGGTGTCGGATCCAGCTCAGGGTCACCTGTCCCGGGAGAGGCTGCTGCTCGAGTCACGGAGCTGTGCCTCCCAAACAGAGACTTTGCTTCTGTCCCTCGCTCCCTGTTCTCCTCCTTCACGGAGCTGGTGCTGTGACAGCACAGAGAAAGACGGAAAGCAGGGGAAGCCTAATGCCAACCTGTACCATCAAACATTTTTATTGCTTTTGTGCATCACATTCCCAGCTTTTGTAAGAAATTGGGTCTTTGAAATGGTTGAACCCTTGTAGATGGAGCCTTGGGGGGTGAAGAATCTGCAGCACGCCACGCTCAGTACCATAATACACAGCAGCATAGTGACTCCTAAATCCAAGCAACCACAACACCTGTTGGAAGCTCCCACAGAGACTCTGCTGCCTTCCTCTCCCACTTCCAAAAACTATGATCATCCAAGCAGCAAGCAATGCCAGCACAGCTAAACATCTCCCCCCCAGCATGCATCACCCGACGCAGCTCTCTTCCAGAGCTGCCCAAACATGATGGTGAACACGCAGGACAGTGACCTGCTGTGCTAGCTCAAAAAGTGTTTTCAGCCCTAAAAGAGCAGCCCTTTCATCCTGGATTAACATGCAGTTCTGCCACTCCCATCTATCCTTCTTGCACCCTGACCCCAAACCTAGCTTCCCCTCTCTGAGACAGCAGCAGCTGAAACCGCCTGGTCTTAAAACAGCAGGCTGCTATGACATGCCCTTGCTGGGTAGCAACTTTTCACAAGCGTATGTGATTGCTCTTTGCACATCATCCGTTCATTTGTAAGTCTTCGTCTGAATATCAGTAAATGCTGAAATAACATTCCTGGTTTCTAGTCATCAACAAGAGCGTCATGAAAGCTTGTTTGTCCACCTTCACTCTCCCCTTCCAGCACTGCATTTCCTAAAACATCCCCCTCCCAGACTCTTTTGTCTTTGAAGCCCTCGCAGCTCTTTTGCTCCCATGTGTGACAAGAGGAGCCAGCCCTTTGCTTCTGGCCTGACAGGACGGAAGGGTTGGGGTGGGCGTGGAGGTGTGTTTGCCTGCCAGAGAGCGAGCAAGTATGAATAAGGCCAGCTGGCCACTCTTGTGCCCATCTCTCCATCATTTCCATCTGATATTCCCTGCTCATTGTAATTTTGCAGGCTACATTCACTAGCACAAAAAGACTAGGGAGCAAGTAAATGTGCAGATATTTAAAGGGAAAAGCTTTATTTCTTATTTTCTTAGACCATAGTGGACTGTAAAACAACAGGGAACAATGAGATCAACCTTTAATAAGCTTGTTTGCTTTTCTTTCTTTTCTTTTCTTTTTTTTTTTTTGCTAGTCAAGCTTCCTTTCTTTTGTTTAATTCAAAACAGAACAAACAACCAGGAAATTTTTCTCACAAAAACATGCTTTTTAATAAAAAAAGAGAATAATGTTTATTGAGAGGAATTGTTTTCTGGATATGTACAATAGTAAAGCAGGAGGATTATGCTAACAGAAAATGCCAAACATCATGACTTGACTTCCGAAGTGTGAACAGTCCAAAAAGCAATGTCCTTAGAGCAACGTCTAAGTCAACAGGAACAAGTGAATAATTTTTTTTTTTTTTACAACAAATTACCAGCCATTATGACTGACCTGACACATAATAACCTGCAGTGAGATGTACAGAAATCCATAAGACAACATAGAATTTACACAAGAAAGTAACTATTTCTGTAAGAATTTCCTCCAGAAAATGGAAGCATGTTCTAGACAGATAGTTTTGGAAAAAGAAGAAAAAAAAGGAGGAAAAAAAGAAAAAAAGAGGAAAATACTAACATTGGATATCCTCAGTTCACAGTGAATGCCAGTCTTCCTGGGTCCAAATGCTACCAGTTTCCCCTTGCATCCTTTCTGCCTACCCGCAATTACTTTTACCTGAACCTTCCCTTGCTACTTCCTCTTTGCCACAGCTCTTGTCAACATGCACTTTACACAAAAAAAACCCGCAAACTTAGACACATCCTCAAGTGAAAGAAACATACACCTTCCCAGCATGAACAATATTAATCACAGCCAATCGTTTCAGCACTAGGTAATGCCACACAAAACATCATACAAACCCTGTTAATCAAACTCAGTAGCAATAACTCTGGGGGAGGGGAGAAGATGGAGATTAGTAATTGCCACTAGTTAAGTTTCCCATGTTTTGCAGTGCTTTGAAGTGATTTCTTCCACTGCCTTCCTTCAGGATTTATTTTTTTTCTTACCCAGAAACAGTGGAGGGTACTGGGAAGCAATAAGAAGTTTGTTTTATGCCTCACTTCTGCTGTGACCTTCCCAGAGAGAAGGCAATGGAACATTCAAGACCATAGTTTTCCTTCAATTGTTACTCCTACTTTATTTTCTTTATAAGTGCGTCTCAGCCTGGGTTGCGCACTCCCAACTGCCAGATGCAATCCACTGTACGGCTTTGTTCCACCTCTAAAAATCTTTGAAAACAGTCTTTTCAAATTAACTTAAGGGTTAAGATGTTTGTCCCACCCCAAAGCATGCAGTCATTACCAATGACCATGCTTGAGGTGTAGGAAGGAGATGCTGTGCTCCCATCAGCTGCATTTTGGATAGCATACACCTAAGAGAATGGCTTCAGTGCTCCAAAGGGGATTAGTTTCCATGGGCCAATTCAGAAAGTCAAAAAAAAAAAAACCCAAACTATTTCTCTACCTGTCTTCTACATATCAGGACATATATTTTCTGTTTCTCAGCAGTGTGTTTTCTGCAGTATTTCCTAAAATAAATGGTGGCTCCATGAACAGCAATTTTTGCATCTTCAGGCTTTCTCCTGTTTTTGACAAAAGCTACCTTATTTCATATATATTCTATCCCATAACATTCTCAGAACAGGACCATGATGTTTAATTTCATTTTGAAAATTATGCCATAGTTTCAGCAGATTTGCTGGCTTCTGTGCTGGAAGGAGTTTATGTCTGTAGTTCTGTAAATCTATGGGGTTCAGCTTTTGTACCTTTTAAGCTTCCCACCTAAGGACAAATACAGTGGTCAAAATTAACTTCTTACTCTGTGCAGACCAGCTAAAGAGTTGGAGCTAGCGATGCTGGCATAGGCTGCTTGTAGTTTGTAGCTTGAGAAGATTTATTAGGGTGGTCTAAAAGTGAACTTTGCACTGGCTAGATGGGCCTGGGTGATGATGTAGACACAAAGGCTAGGTGCAGTACAGACCAGCTAGTGCCACCATACCTGCTCACGTGTTGCCAGAGCATCTGCAGCCAGCCAGAATGCTGCTGCCTGTTAGTGCCTACTGTGGTACTGCTTTTATGCAATTGGCCACAAAATGGCCAGTAAGAAATGGACGGAGATAACTACTGACCTGAGATGGACTTAGGTCACTGAGACTGATACTGAGAGTTGGGTGGCATCAGCCAACCATTTTCAACTCTTTGGTGCTTCCAAGCAGACCAAGTGAATGAATTTAGATGGGGGAGAGGGGCAGAGGACATATTTTACACAATAATACAACAAGAAAAGGGATATCAGTTTTTGCACTTAAAACAGCAGGGCTTTGAGTGTCCTCTCCTACTGTCAAAGCAATGTCCAGAGGAAGGAGCCACGAGGAACTTTACTTCATTGGTACCAATGTTGGGGAACTGCTTGAGATGAGCCAGCTGACATGGGGAGCAGCATAATGCCACAACACCATCTAACATGTCTTATGTTTACTTATACCATCAATTCTTAGAATGAGTGGCTTGAGGAAGTCTGAAAACAAGCATGGCCTCATTTACTGGAAGCTGATTCCCCCAAACTGTTGCTCAGTTTCATAAGCACTGAAGGTGCTGGGCAGGGGCTAGTCAATGCTTTGGATAGAAGCCATAAGGAAAGAAGTCAATTATTGTGGTATTTTAACAGGAGGGATTTGACAAAAATTGCCCTTACATATACGACTTCTAGGAAATTCTCCTTTTAAGAGATTAAAAAGTAGTGCAAAAGAATTAGTGTGTTGGAATCACTAAGATCAGGGCAAAACGGGGCTAAGGGAACCCTTGCTGAAGTGGGATCAGGTTTGGCTGCTGTAATCTAGGCAGCAATTACCTCTGCATGACAAAACTCAGCAATTGGCAAAGGTGAAACAGTAGAAACTGCAGCTGCTCTGGTCAAATGTGCTCGGAGAACTTCAGCGACTAGTCTAGATGGCACCAAATTACAATACCACAATGCATATTTATGAGAAATGCTATGGAGAAATTGGTTGACTCTGTGCTCTTTTAAACTTCAGATAGTCTGTAGGCTCCATCTTGAATTTCTTGCTCTGGCTTTTATGAATGCTAAAAGGGGCTGAGCATCTGAGTAGGAGCTACAGGATTTAGCTTCTGATTATTGACCTGACCACATCTAACATATCTATGAAGTATAACCATCCCCTGAAGGCAAACATAACCAGATGAAGAAAACATGGAACAAGGGGTATATGAAAGTGGGGACAATATTGAATTAGAAATGGGAATTCATCATCCTCCCTGATTTTTACCTTCAAATGGGCACATCTAAATTTCACAATGAAACTTCTTACTTTTGAAAAAAATATATATTATTTAGTGACACTGTACTTCTTTGACTGAAATTCCAAGTGGAAAATACATTAAAAATATTTAAATATTTCTGAAAGATTGTGAAAGTTTAAAACTTTTTAATCCTTACTCAGTATTAAACTAAATTTTAAATTCCATCTGGGGAATAGAAACATCATGTTTTAGCTTGTACTAGTCAAACTAGCGCTAAATAGATAAAACAGGAACTCGCAATTCCCTCCCCCTGGAAAGGGGTTGGTGGTTCAGCAGAGACATATTCCTGACCACATTTTTTTTTCTCAGAAGAGGAGGCTGTAATTTAAAAAAAAAAAAAAACACTGAGGCAAATCTATAAAGAGAAAGTAAATTACTGTAGAGTATGGAGAAAATGACCTCCCAAAGTTAAAGGAGAAGCTGAAATAGCCATTAATTGAAATGTCATAGGAGGAACTGAGCTGGTAAGAAAAAGCAAATATTTAAAGATGAGAAATATTTAACAAGTCATTGGATTAATTTCTCTGCCAAGTTCATCAGAATCAGCTATACTTCTATTTGATGTCATAGACATCAGGTAGAATCTGAATAACCTTATGGGTATAAAACAACCTTGGGGGCCTCTTTAGCTCAGATGAATTTACCCAGAATAGTTTTAATCCAGAAGTCCTGTCAATGAATGTATGTTTTCAATGAGGTAGATCCACACTGTTGTTGAAGACAAACAACTGCATCTTATGAAAGAAAGTTATAATTGCTGTACAAATATCTGCTCATTCTTTTATCTTCTACTGCTTGTTCTGATGGAGCTGCTTGTCCTAACAGAATCCAGCTATTTTATTTCAGCAAATTCCAGGGCTAAGTATGAGATACTCATGTCACTTGACATGATTTATGTCCCTTCAGGGAGCTGTTCTGAGTTTTGCTCTTCTCCTTCACTAGCTTCTGACCACCTCTCTTCCACGGAAATATCATCATGATTAAGCCAACAAACAAAAATTAAAATCAGATTGATATTTTAAGGTGATTCCTTCTCTGTTTTCTTCATTTCCAGCCTAATTGCATAGGCTTAGCAAATAGTGCATATTTTCATGTTTTCGGTCTACTGACTCATGCTGTAGCATTCCTCAAACTATGAACAGCCTCATTTTCAAAAGGTTGGGTCTTACAGGGATATAATTTCATTAAAAGAAAATAGGCTGGAAATAGGTCTCCAGACAGAGTCTACTAAATGCTTTGAAATGATTAAGAATTCCTGTTCCTCCTAATTCTTCCTAATGACACAGTGGGAATGAAACAGTTCAATGGGAAGTGGCAGTGCCCCAGTGGAGATGGATGGATGGCTCCTGCAGAGTGCTCAGCACCTCCCTCCCCATTCCCCTGAAGACAGCCAGGATCTGAGAGAGAAGTCACTCAAAAGAGGACTGTGCTCCTTGTTCCAGACCAAATCAGTGCACAGACATGGGTGCAGGATCACTGCACAGTGGTGGATGTCCCTGTCTGCACTGGTCCCCCTGTGGGGTCACTGGAAAGCCTTAATTGTATTATTTTTACTGAAAGGCTCATCTTTATTGCTTCTTTCATTGGACTAGTTTGTGGAATTAATACCTATGTTAAATACTGTGAAACATTAGCCATATATTTCAGTTCAGTATGAATTTAATCTGTGTACTACTTTTAAGGAGAAACATAGACACAATAATCAGGTTATTTAACATGGCAGTGTATACACACTCCTAATAATACTAATGACAATGTCTGTTCTATTATGTTAAACGAAAAAGATGATTTGTAAATGTTTATGGTAGCCCATGATTTAATTTAAACACAACTGAATTGGTTAAATTTACAATTTAAACAGTAGGTCATCTGTATGTACATCCTGTATTTGGACAGTTCCTATATTATTGGTACATTGATAAAATTAATGTGTTAAAGGACTATATAAAAGCCAGTCTCAGCTTGGATGAGCTCTCAACACATGGCATTTTAGTGATTAGAAAGGGGGGGGAAAAAAAAAAAAGAAAAAAAGAAACAACTTGCATACTTCAGTTCTGTAACAAATGACTGCAATGACAAGGTCACCATGCTAAATTGACATCATCTACACCACATCCAATTTCTAAAAATCCTCCAATATTTGCATGGTGATGCCTGTAAAAACCTCATTAAGTGTCAGACTCTAGGGTTTTTTCCCTCTTGCCTGTTTAATAAGCAATTTATTTTTTTAATTAAGAATTTAGTATGCTTTTAATTTATACAGCAAAGAAAGCTTGAGTGCTGTGTTGTTTGTGGTAACATGGCTAGCTGTATAAAATGCCATTTCTTCCTCTACTGTATCCATAATTTATTTCCAAAGGTAACTCTTATTGAATCAGATAACTAGCAATTTCTTTTGTAATCAGAAGCTAATTAGGTTGTTGTTTACAGTATAAGTGATCAATAGCTTTTATTCTGGATCACACAGTGTCAAAGCTCTAATAATTTGTATTAAATGTAATAGATACTGTAATCAAACCAAATGTATAAAATCTTCAAAAAGGTATGCACTATACTGGGAGGTTATTAAAAATCCTGATACTGCTTAAAATGTTTAATGTGCTGAATACAAATGACATTTTAAAGAAAGTTTTGTGGATCAAAGATAGATTTAATAATTGTAATGTTTATGAATTTGTTTTGAAAATATTTTTAATTGGATAATGTCAGACTTTTGAATTATAACACTATGTTCATTACCATTTCAATACATTATACTATCAGCTCCTTTTGACATAAAAGAATTTATTTTTTAAATCATGAATCTCATAATCTTTTTTCTGTTGTCACTAGTTTTCAATAATTTGATTAGCTTCTACAAGAAGAGCAACAGGAACCACATGGGCTTTGCTGGTAATGATATGCTATATATTCTTCAAAAGCAGCTCTGATGCCTTTGAAAGTAATTTGCAATTTCTTATCAGCACAGAATTAAAGAGTAATATTGTCTAATTTGTTATGTTCAGTGGCACACAGCATCCTAGAATTCTATCACATACACAGTGCTTTGAAACCTATATTATGTGACCATAATCAAGAGTACATAAGTGAATTTTAGAATTTCTGAAAGTATTTATTATCAGCTAAGAAAAAGCTCAAAAGATGAACTTGTCAATAGGTTTAATAATCTCTTAGTAAGACGTGCATTTTGCACACTCCCAAACTTCATTGCGGCTTATAGAACAGTAATTTGTACCTTATAGTTGTACTGCAAATAACTGATCCACTCATTTCAAAGCAGGCCTGGGCATAATTTTGTAAGTCTCAACGTAAATCTGTAAATTCAACATGATGAACTCTTTGCTTGGTAAAGTTATCACCTACTTGTAGGAGAAACAAAAACTGATTACTGTTGATCATTTAGACATCACTGCTTATAACAGTTACCAAGCCATCACAGTAAGGTATAAGGACAGCCCTCAGGAGACATGCTGCCTATTTGATGATATTTAAAGCTTTAAAGAATCCCTTCTAGATACCACAGAAAACCATCATGAGCCAGCAGAGGCTGTCAATGTCACTGAATGAAAACCAAAGTGATCAAATCATGTATACTGGCAATACTGGCATCCAAACCATTAAAACATTCATGGAACGGGTCTTGCAAACAGTTTATCATGTCAGCAATCCCACGGGCTGCAGTAAAAACTACTAGAATGAGAAAAGCCTGTCACACGGGTGAGTGTGCATGACGCTGCCTTGTAATTGGATCAAGCATCCTTTTGTGTTGGTTTTAGCAGTCTCAGAAATAAAACACAGTTATCCTACTACCTCTTTTCCCTCTACAATGTTGTGATAAGAGAAGTAAGGCATGAAGTTCCTGTAACTTTCTGAGCTGACATTATCAGCTTTATATAAACAGATAGTGATATTTTAGTAGAGCAAATACATTGTATATCTTTTTTATTAAACAAAATATAATAACTGGACTATATTATCACAATGGAAGCACAGAAGACCAGCGACTGTACAGCTGAAACTCTGTAGCAAAACTTGTTTCTAGTGCTCATCCTCGAATTTAAAGAAATGTATGTTTATGAAGCTTTCACAATGGCTGCTTCTGGTTAATTTAAAGAATCTTCACCCTTGTTAAGGCTAGATGATTATAATTAAAAGATAAATGTACTGTTAGAAAGTTCTATGCCACACTATTTTTATGAGAATTTAACTGAAAGACATACGTTACACCTGTATGCGAATTATAATGGCTTCTCAGCAGGGAACGCAGAGTCACTTACAGTACATAAACATTTAAAGAGGAAAATGCTAATACACTGAAAGAGTTTAACATCAGTAGCAATTTATCAAATGAAGAAGTTTCATAAAGTCCACTCTCTGGGAGAACATTCACTGTTAGACAAAAGCCTGGAATCCTTGATAGTCTGAAGTTCAATCAATTTGAAAACCAAAACCATTCAATGAGATAAATAAGATCTTAAGAAAACTGCCATCCTCCTTCTCAGGTAAAGGCTAGAATTAATATAATTATTAAAATAATCCAACCAGGTCGCTTCACAGGCAAATTTACACACTGTCTCTTTAAAACACTGCATGCCCAAAAGCCTTTTGGGTTTGGAATGTAGCACTGCACCAAGTATTTCACAAAGCCTCTAAATATCACAAGAAGCTTTTTTAGAGAGAGAAAAAAAAAAATCCAGCTGACTGAAACTGTTCTAGCAGGAGTGCCTCAGCTTAGCCCCCAGACCTGGAATTCCAGATAAACAACAGAGGACAGGAAACAGATTTTTTTTTTTTTTTTTTTT
>VXAL01009618.1:114660-197450 GCA_013399475.1 Chauna torquata | reverse complement strand
TTTTTACACGTCCTTTTGTAGTGCGGCTACAAGACGACTGATGAGCTTAGGAACAAATAGAGCGAGAGTGCAATTGTCATCAGAATGAGTGGTGTGCTTGGGTAGAAGCTTGTAGGATGAGCAAATGAATTCTCCGAAGATATGTGACTGGTGGAGACTCCTGCTGTGTTGTCTTTCCCAATAGCATTCTGCAAGACACAATGCTTTCCTTGGTCACCATTACACATTTTCATTGCAAAATACTTAAATCTATGTCATGAAATTCATCTTTTGTTTGTTCATGTCCCACCCTCCACTGTTACCTATATATCACTGTCACAGATTGAAAAATACAAAAGGCATAAAAACAGAAGTCAAATTACAGCATTTTAAATTTAGTTTAAGGGATAAAAGCATCATTAATGTATAACATCAGCACAGCACGACCCAAAAAAAAGGAAAAAAAAAAAGGAATAAAGTATTAAAAAATCCCTACTTTAACAGTGATTCCATGTGTAAAACTTACCCTTGTTAAGTATAGCAATTTTTTTTAGTCATTGGTGTTTATCATGCCAGTTTATTTTAAAAAAAAGAAATGCAAGACCCACAGTGAAACTGCAACTTCTGCATAGTCAACAGAACAACTTTGCTAACTAGTTACTTCTGGATGCCAACAGATAAAATCTAATCCATGGGATCAGAAAAGATTGAGGTTTCTAGCTTATTAAAAATTTTCTTTCTTAATCTTTCTTCCCCGAATTGCGGCTTTATTTACAAGCCTTGTATCCTTTGCTACAAATAATAAAGCAGCAGGCATAGGCAAGTATAGATTAGCAGGAGGCGTAACAAGTATTTTTCATTGCTTATCATCCTCAGTAAAAAAAATACAGGTATAATCACAGAATCAGAACAATTTAGACTGGAAGGCACCTCTAAGGTCTTTAAGTCCAATCCACTCCAAGTAAAGTTGCTCATAACTTGCTTACTCAGGGTTTGAAAATCGTCAGGAATGTAGCTTCTACAGAGGTGACAAGCGTCCCTCATCCTGCAGCGCCAATCAGCTGAGGCACAAGCTAGAACTACGCAGAAGTGCAGATAAAAGGATGAGTATAGAGCATCAGTTTCCACAGGAACGTGTAATTACAAAGCCAGGGAGCAATTCATGGACAGATCTCCATGCCATTCCCCCTCACTTTGCTATCAGATGATAGGATTGTGACTGGCTAACTGGAAGTCCTTGAGCTGCAAACTGTTGGAGGTACCAGAAGGCATTGGGGGAATTATCGTAATATTCTTTCTCTCATCTTATACTTAACTCTTAGCACCTGTGTTTTGGAAACTGTCACAGGATCTGGGTTAAGGTGGACCAGCAGGTCTGATGGTAAGCTACAGTTACTAGGGCCTTCTTGTGAACGGTCTTTTAGCCAGCACAAGATGCCAACGCATCTGTTAACATTACTGTATTGGTCCTTCACATTTTATTAGACTTTATTCTAGTATCTACAGGAAACTCTTAACAGAACCTAAAGAATTAGGACTGTGCTATAGAACTCTTGTTGTTTGGAAACTCAGTGCAAATTTGGACCAGCAAAGGAGAACCTAAAAAAGATGGTCACATCCATTTGGTGGCTTATACTACTACAGTCAGTCTTGCTCCAATGCCTAGGCTATGTGCTTCCACATTGTAAAAATTAATTTATGTACTTCACTAATTATTAAGCTTCCTGAGAGACTCAGTACAAAGAATATGGACTGGCAGACATGGAAACCGAAGTAATGTTCATGTCTGAAAGGGGCCTTGGAGGTCAGGCTCAGCAGAGCAGTCAAACAGCACTGGGAGCTGTTGGGGCTGTCAATCTGTCTTCTGATTTACGAGCATCATGTTTCCTGATGTGACCATCAGTTCATGCCCTAAATTGGTCATTTTTGTTAGCCATAGAATGATGTCTAGTGTGTTTCTCTATATTTGTTAAAAGTCTTATCATCTTTGTTCCTACAGATTAATAACTAATTATATATGCTAGGTGCTATGTTGATTACCATGGGATTTACCTAAACATGTACTATGCAGCTATTAAAATACAAAGTCAGCAGATGCTGCTTTGAGCCCAGCTCTGGATTTCTGAGTAAGATCAATCTTTAATACTTTATGGTATCCAAACATAACCATGCTAACAAGAATTTAGTGTTCCATTATAATCTTGGAAGTCTTTGAGCATTTTATATTATGAGACGCACGTGCTATGAAACATACAGGATCTGTGCTCTTACCTCATTAAGACAGAGCTCTGTATCTACAGAATCATTGGATTTCCGCTTCTTCTGTGCCTATGAACAAATGCAAAATTTATTCCCTGTACATTTATACATACAACAGCACAAAACAATTAGATAAATTCACATGGGCTGTCATACTCCTATGATTTTGATAGTGATTTGCACATGATTAGCAAGTAAGTTTTCCAAATGTAACTGCATGTTTTCCAATGACATTCACGCTCTGATTTGAATTTACAACTAAACTTTAAACAGTCAGCTAAGGGTACTCAGTAATTACAGTGATAAGTGCCACCAGCTGCAAAGAACGTTATGTTCTGTGGCCCCTTAAAAATGATGCTGGATGTTCAAGAGAAGAAATGAAATATAACAGTCAATAAGTACCATAATGTGACTGGATATTAACAAAAAAACTACTATATTTCTAAGTTTTAGGAAAATACGCAACACAGGAATATTTTATCCTTGAGAACTCTTGTAATTTCTCCACGTAGTATTGCCAAAACATAAACTTAGTTTTAATATATTACATGGCTGCCACAGAGAAAGTTACAGGATGTTTAATGTCTTTTAATGTATATACCTGTAAGTCAAATTGAGCTGTTTACATTATGCTTACTATTACACATGAAATATGATTAAATGCATGAAAATTTTCGATGATCAAAGTCTAAAAAATGAATGTGATATATCTTCATCCAAGTCTTACGACAAGCATCCATTCATTGCTATTACTGTGTGCTCTCCACACTGTCTCAAGTAAGAAACTTTGTGATGCTGTTGTGGCAGAATCACACAAAATGAAAGCAATAGTGTGCACTCTGTCCAGCATCTAAAGGTGTTTAATATTTCCATTGCTCAAGTGAACATGACTGGGCTGGGAGTTTTCTACTTTTTTGTAATAGTAATAGCAATCCGATGGTGTTGAAGATGTTTTTACTAAATGGTGCTGTGGTTGATTTAAGTACTCCAGTAATCTCAGTATCATTTCTTTCTTTGTATCCTCAGAAATATAAACAGCACCCTTTTACAGGAGCTTCCAGTATTAAATGTACAATCAAACTTTATAACAGAAGATTCAGATTTACACACCAAAACTACTGACTGCACTGAGCACGTGACATCTTCCACCTGGAAGTTTTGTTGGACTTCCAATTTATTTCCTGCACAAAACAAAGATCTAATCTGACTGTGTTGCATGTATTTTACACTTCAGCATCCCACTGTTTTTGGCAGAGATGGATTGGACTAAAGACGATGCGAGGAAGTGCTAAGCATTCAGATTTTGTACCTTCCAAAAATTCAGTTCCACATACGGCCATTTTATTTGACATCTGAGAGCCATTGGTGCTGCCTATGGATACAAAATATTCTTCGACCTAATTACTGTTTTTAGAATCCAAATGAAGGAACTGAACTTCTCATTAAGAAGCACATTTTCATGATACTTTTATGTTTATAAATAAATATATTAGAGACAATTGAAAATCTAAAACTACTGGGATTTAAGTGAGACAGCTTAGCTATAGTAAGAATGCATATTGTATATGTGGTGACAGTTTTAAAATATATGATAAAATAATAGCTCAATTAGTTAATAAAAACCCTCCATGAAATCTCTCTCTTACATACCCTTTCTTCTAATTAATACCATTAAAGTCATTACGGTAAGCATAAATTTAACTATCTAAATGGAAAAAAGAAATGCCTTGAAGTAAGCCTACTGCAAGAAGAAGCAACACAGTGAAGTCTTCCNTCCTGCTGTGTTTGCAGTGGTGGTGGCTTCCACACAGATTAGGAAGCTTCCTTTAATGGCAACTAGGTAGATTTCAGCTCTTAACTGGCTGGCCCAAGGAAGATGGGTAAAGCAAGAGAAACTGGACTTCAGTCCTGATTTTCTTATATCCTAAACACTTGCACTACATTGAATTGAAATGTGAGGCTTCAAAGGAGGCATCAGCAGGTGTTCAGATCTTAATTGTGTAAACTGCAAGGACCATAAAAGCCCTCTATTTCCCAGTTTGTCATTCAGTGCTAAATTTCCTAGTCCACACAAGCATCTGTCTGTTGGAAACACTGTTCTTTCCCGCATAGCCCTGCTTTGGATTCGTAACACTTTGCTAACTACAAGTCTACTCTTGCTAGCTGGTCTCAGCACCAGAGTTTTTGTTCCTTCAGTACTGTGCTCCTCAAACAACAAAGGAGCAAAACATCTTTATTTTGTCTATATGCAGCAGTCTTCCTTTACTGCATTCAGCCTGATAAACAATAGAGTATAGCAGCTAAAATATATTTACTTTTGAGGACACCATTTAAAGGGTAAAATCAACAGCTAGAAACAAAATCAACATAAAAAAAAAAAAAGCTTTGCAATCATTCTGCCCAATATTCCTAGCTCTAGTTTAGAAGGCAGTACTTTTCTGTATCCATGGACTTAATATAGTTATTCTAACATTAACGACACTTATTCACTTGCAACCTCTATTATAAAGTTCTCCCTTCTTAGAATTGAAAAGTAATTTTAATAATCAGGCAGGCTTTTTTCCTATCAAAACAGAAAGGACAATATCTTCCATTTAAAAATACAGCAAAAATTCAGCCTTTTTTCCAGGGGGTGGGGGGGGTAGGGGAGATGGAAGGCAGAGGAAAAGAAAAAATATTACTTTGAGGATGAGATGAGACATTACATGCCAAATTTCAAATTGGAAGAGTACATTTTTACTGTTGAGTTATAAACCTGTAGAAATGGGTTATAATGGAAATGCTGGCATAGGCTGCACTACTGTAATACAACAGCGCATCACTAAATCACAAGTAACGGTAAAAAAAAAAACAAAAAAAAACCCTATGTGTCGAAGAGAGTGCTATAGAAAGCATATGTCCTGTAATTACAGCCTAAAGGAAAAATTCTTCCTGTCTCTCTACAAAGGGCTCTACACGTAGCAGAACTGCTGTATTTGTGCTATGGTGAATGAATGCCTGATCCGAGGTAAAAAAATCAGGACTTGGATGTTATGCTGATTGCCTTGGTGGAAATACACCCAAACAGGGAGACATGTATTTGAATTATGAAGGACATCCTCAGCCACTGGATATTTACTCTACAACATCTTCCATTATCCTAAAAAATTAAACAATAGAAACATGTGCCCATCATGTACAGCTGCAGACAATTCTCACAGGAAGTATCTATGCCACCAACAAATTTGGGAAATGAGAGCTGTTAGTAATGCAAGATTCTAAAGATTCACCACCAAACCTCTCAGGCCTCCTGCATGCCTAACGTACAGCAAGAGGGTATCTTGAAATATGCTGGAAGCACTTAATTCCACAGGAGTAAAATAGCACATGCAAGTGGCAAATAAGGCTGTATTCAAACTTACATTTCTGTTGAATTTTATTATAAAGCTCTTATCTGCTGACAAGAAAATCTATGTGAATTTCATCACTAAACAAAAGACAAGCAGAGTTGGGCTGATAAAAATAATAATTAAAAAAAAAAAACAGTGAAAGAAAAGCAGCTTAAAATAACTGGTTAAACATATGGAAAGAAGTATGAGATCTCTTCCACTAAGGTAAAATAGCATTTGCTAATGACTTATACTCAGCTGTGACAGGCCTCTGACTGTACAATGAAGTTATGTATATGGGTTGACACTCACCCTGGCTTTGCAGGGAACTATAGCTCAGTAATGTGGGCTACTCTGACGAAGCTGCCCCCATACTGCCAACAGTCTTGCACTCACTTAAGCTTTTATATTCTGTAAAAAGGAACATCTGCTTTTACAGAGAATCTTATCACTGTGGTAGCACAAGCAAGAGATGATATTTAGAGATAATTGTATTCATGCACCTTATGATGAGCTCTTCAGTACACTGTATATTAGTCACACAAGCCTTGTTTTGGCCTTCACAGCCTTTAGCTTTTAATATTCAAACTAAGGTGTTAGACTTAGTTAAGGATTGGTAGAGAAACCAACTGCATGTCCAGAAAAGAAAAAAACCCTCATGCCTAGAAGCAAAATTCTACTTATTTCTTTCCTAGAAAGAAAGGAGAATTTGGACCAGGTGAGGAGTTAGTGGTTTTCTCAAAGGAGAAAGGAATATTGCTTATAGAGAGATTTCTTCTCCAGCCTCCATTAAGGATTTACTTAAAATGGAATCTGTGGGCCTACATGTTTCCCTCTAAACCCAATGCCTCCTAAAAGAGTTTATTTGTATGTCCTTGCTCAGACACACCTTAACCTAGTCTTCTCTTGCCCTGCACCTAATAACCATTCTAAGATCTCCCAAACCTAGTAACTCTCTGCTTCCCATACCCCCAAATCCCTCTACCTCCATCCTCTGCAGACACTGTAGCCCTAGATTTATTCCCAGAAATGCTATCTTGCAATTATGAATCCAGCTTCTACAGATCACAGCACTACATGGTTAATAAATGCATTAAACATTGCAGCAGTATCTCACCAGGAGTCAGTACACACATTATTTATGGCTTGTCATCCAGCAGTATTTTTATATATCCACTATAGCATGCATATCTATGTTACTCACAGCAAGTAAAAGGTCTGACTGGGGACTGCTCCAAATGGAGGTGAGCTTTAATTTGGAGGGAGGGGAGGGAAGGAGAAGCATGTAAAGGGAACTGAATGCATTGGACCTGAATGCAAACAGGCACAGAGTGAGCATCTGAGCTCAGAAAACAGTCCCTTGCCATCAGCTACACACTTCAGGCCTTGTGTGCTTTATGGAACTTATTGCTTAGACTCTGCAATGAGAGACAACAGAAGTATCATTATGATAGATATCTGTTATATGGGTTGTTTTTTCAGATAATTTTAATGAGCGTGCCTCTGTCCTCTCCTGAGATGCCTGGTTAGTTATGCTTATATTAACAAGGCTTTCCGAAGAAGAGGGACAAATTTCCCAGAATACGTCCTTCAAATGACCACCCTTCTGAAGTAGCTCTAACAAATGAGGGTGCATGTTCTTTTTTGTTCTGTTCTTGTGTTGATTAGAGAGATTTACTATGCAACTAAATTGTTTTTGTAACAGCAGGACACAAACAATAAGCAGAGAAATATACAGACTGTAAAAATGCGATCAAGTTTAACTCTTTTGTGCTCACTAAGTGGTAGGTGCATCTATCACAACTGTCAATAGTATTTTCTTATTAGCACAGTTGTACTATGCCACACTGGACTGTAAATTACTTTCAACAAGGAAGACTTGCAAGAGTAAGCAAAGTGCAGGTTAGAGACATAGGCCTCTAAAACAAGGATCCAATTCAGCATAGAGTAATTCTGAAGCCCATACCATGCAGCCAGGGTGCTAAGATATTTAAGCTTTAGAAACAATCAGCTTTGCATAATCCTACACCAAAGAAGACAGATCCTTTTTTTCTGCTTGTTATTCTTTCTTTTTCTCTTGTGAATCAGCCCTAAAGATGGAAGCTTGGGGCATAAAATTATCAGTGGTCATTCTGCATAAAAGTACTACAGTTCCATCATCCCACTTTGTACAGTGAATAAAATCTTTTAAAAACAAGCATTACCAAGACACTGCTGGCACTAGTCTCCAAAGCTATGTAGATAATACTCCACAGTAAGAATAAAATCACAAGTTTTTCAGCTGGGAGACATTAAATAAAACAAACCCATTATCCCCTTGTGCCCAAACATGCACAGGGGAAACAGAGATACAGAGTTTTACAGGCTGCAATGCAGTGCGATTAACAGTTTATCAGCCAGTCTGTTCAGATCCCACCATCTCCCAGCACTAAACTCCTGTCCCCATTGCTTTGCGCCTGTCCTTAAAATTACACCACTTGTCCCTGTTCTCCTACAAGGTTCTGTTTTTTCAGGATTTCTCCCAACAGCTCTGCCACAGCTGGGTCAGGCAGCAGGATGCCGGCAGCCCTGAGCACTGCTCGATGCTGTCAGCCACCCACCGCTCTGCCAGCTCAAGCATTCAGAAATCGCGGGTCATGCCTGATTCCAAAACCCACGGACAGCTGCTTAATGTGCAACACGGTGCAGTGACAGACCCATCAGCTCACCTTCAGAGAGCTCTGGCTTTCTTAATGGAATGCTCATTGCATTTCAAATCTCCCCTTATCCCGCAGCTGCTCTTGCTGATTTTGAGTGCTTTACAAATCTGAGAAACAGTCCTAAGAGCTGATAATGTCCAGTGCAGGTAGAGGAAAACCTCCTCCCTCCAACTTCTTCAATCTCAAAATGATAAGAAAATTTGATTGAGGGGAGGGGACTAGAAGTAAGCCTCCCAACAGGAGCAGAAACAAGTCGGGAAAGGAGGAAAGATGACTTGTGCAGTATGAACTATTGCTTGGCCATTCCCAGATCTGTTATGTTAATAAAGATGAGGTCTACCTAAAGCCCATCCCTCACTGCACATATATGGCTGGGACAACGTGGCACAAAAACTTCCTAGCAGCAATTTTTAAGGTTTTATAAAAAACAGATCCTATCAGAAATACCAAACTGATCAAACAGCTTACAAGGACCAGACACGGAGATCTTCAAATATTTATTTCAAGCAATTAGTCTCCCAGTGAGCACAGTACAAAATATGACACCCAGCCAAGACAACTGAACTGCCTGACTTACCTTTCATGGCAGTACAGTAACTTGTTACAATTTTGTTTTTGTGTTCAGTCATTCATTTCTCCAAGTAAAATGGATTTCTGTAGTCCTAGATTCCTGATTCCTATTTTTAGGGGATATTATGCAATTCTTCTAACATGGTCTTTTTATGGATTTGCCTCAAGTAAATGTTTTTGCATTAAGAAGGGCAGAGGAGAAAACAGAATACTAAAAAGCATAGATGGAATAAGTTTTGCTAGGTTAATACCTCAATGGCTTAGGCTGCCTAGGTTTTCTTTTTTTCTCTATTTGTAAAAACCGAACAGCCACGTAATCCAAAGATGAGTTGCTTGAGATTTCATTAAAATCCACTTCCCTAGTGATTTACCACAACTAACCCAGTGCCATACATAGCAGTTACAGGCAGCATCTGGTTGTTGTGTACTGAACTGCATCTAAAGAACAGAAACATGAACACAAAAGGCATTACAATCTCAGTTAAAAGACATCCTCAGCTCTTAATTTTGAACAAAGGTAAGCCGCTGAAGAAGTACAGATCCCACAACACTTCCCCAGGCTGGAGTGTGTGTGCCCTTGCATGTCCAAATATGCAAACAAAGTTGTTCTGTTTGGCAGCAGGTGAAGTGCCTACCTCCCCTATTAGACCAGGCTACGTGGTGCACTGGAGTGTGCTGTAAACACTCCTGAGCAGCTGTCATCCACGGCTACGATAGGACTGAAAGCAGCTCAGCCAGAACAGCACAGGCCTGCACTGTGCTAACGAGCCTTGAAAGAGGCACCGTACCAATGCAGCCACCGCGCTGCTGCGCTGCCTCTCCTATTTCCATGTGTGCCATTGCAGGCAGTGGGAGGGCTGCTGCACTGGGCTCCTCTGCACTAGGCAGGCTGATACCAAGCGTTACTCGCAGCCACGTTCTCACTTGAGCAGATGACGGGACGGTGTCCAGCCAGGACTCCACTAGGAAAAGATCAGGAGCCTGGCAAGCCCAAAGGGAGTCACAGGGAGAGGGCTCAGTGGGGAAGCGCTGACAGTGCCGCATCGGCCGGCCTCGTGAGACATCCAGCCCCAAGCTGTCAGGAGGTGGATGGGCCTAAGAGAACAAGGTCATGCGTTGCCACCACGCTCCGGCGGCAGGACCAGGGGTGCCGTCCTCTGGTTCTGCAGCTGGAAGGAAAGATCAGGCAAGCTTGCTTGAACACCAGCTGGCACAAGGCCTTGAGCACTGAGCATTACAGGGAGCGTCCGCTCATGCTATGCCAACCTGAAGCAACTGATATTATTGCTGGTTTCTTGAGCACTGCGTTCACTCATGAATTTTAAAGGGAAGGGAAGAAGAGAAGAGCCATGAACATCTGCTTTTGGTTAAGTGACTAAGAATGTTCAAGATTTTTGTCTCTATTAACCACGTGTATGCACGTGCGTGTTGTGAGTGCAGAGAAAACACAGTGGTCAGCCTTAAAAGGGTTTAGAAAATACTTCAGATGAAAAGGTATTTGCTGCAATTACAAGGAGGGAAAAGCAAAGGCTGCAGATATTGAAGTAACCTTGCACAGAAAGGCAGAAAAAATTAGCCAGTTAGCTGAGGTGCCCGTACCATAGCTATGCCCTCCCCTCCTCAGTTTTATCTTCACATTTCAGTCCCAATGTATTTGTTCCCTTACATCCACAGCTACATGGCTATGCTTGTTCCTGAGTCCCATTAAATCATGACAGGATTTAGAGATTGTTTTTTTCTTTTAAAGTAGTTCAGTCTCGAACAGCTGTGATTTGGATTAATTGGTGAATTTTGTATTTTTGGCACCATTTGCTCTCCAGAAGTGCCACTGAAATAAAAATTTAAAGCATTTTCTCCCTGTTCTTCTAATCCTGTAGCTGAGTTCTGCAGGTGCACAAATGTATACTCAGAACTCGCAGGGCTGAAATTTTAGTGAACTTGCTGCACTACTTCCCTCAATAGCCACATTCCTTTCTAACACCGAAAATACCATGATGAATAAAAACATTAGAAAGATTGTTTTTAAGCAATGCAATCAAGTTTACCAAGGTGAGATTATCACAAAAATGGGCTGTGGCATAAGGGGGTTTTGACAGACACCTGCTCCCCAAGAATTTAGCCAGAGCCACACACACGGCAAGGAAAATTTCACCCAAATAGTTTATGTATTGGCAAAGTTCAAAATCACTAAACACAGGATTTTTTTTTTTTTTTAATGTGACAACTTTAAGCATAGCTGCTAGCTGTGTACATAACAATCTATTTTTATTTTCGTTAGAAATTATACCTTTCTCTATACTTTCGTAGGCAGGTATTCAAATTTTCTGTTAGTATTCCCGATTCAGAAATTCTGATATCATTCTAACTTCTAAAAGTGAATTAACATCATACAATTTTGATTGTTGGCATTTTGTTTTCTGCAGTAAGTTTAAGTTTCACCAGATTTATGAGATGACTGAAGAAAAAGATCCAGTCAGTCTTGACACCAGATCTCCATTAGCTAACGTAGACCGTGGTGTGTCCTGCCAGCTTCCTAAACATTACTAAAAGGACCTTGCAGTATGGATGTTAAAACTCAATATTTGCGAGAGACTGTGATGCAGCATTCTACATATATACACTTCATTCTTCCCCTACTGGAGTGGAGGACAGAAAAATCAAACCTTCCCTCTAACTATTAGCAATGAAATCCTAACCTTATTTCCCTTTAATGGACTACACTATAGTATGCAATACTTTAATGGATTGTATTATAGTGGTCTTCCCCATATCCATTATTTACACAATGCTCTCACACTCAACAGTTGCAGTGTAGTTAATGAAGCTATTCAAATAAGCAGAGAAACTCTTCTGTAAGAGGAGCCTACAGAACCATGACCTTATTAGAAAGATGCCTCATTCTTTACTGGCCTGATCCCACAGCACCAACAGGAAATCTTCCAGTGGCCAGCCAGCAGCAAGTGAAAGCACAAAGTAACTTCCTACCATCATCTGCAAGCATGGCCTCAAATTTGAGCTCAGTGAAGTACTAAGAAACAAAATGAAATGATTTTGTAGACACAAAAAGTATTGAGAATTTCAGATGTTTAACAATTATAGCCATGTTTAAACAATTCTGAGCCTATAATAACCAGATTATGCAAATAATTATCAGATTATGCAAAACTGTATTCACAGGATATGATCCTGTTTTGTTTCATCACACAAATCATTCACAGAGGGACAGAAGGCTTACATTTATATTTACATTTTATAAGCCAGAAAATATAAATAGAGGAATACTAATAATGCAAGTAATGGAGATCAATGGTATCATTTTGGGTATATTTTGCAAGGTTTCCATAGTAAACAGGAAGAAGCTTTTGAAGATTTATTTTGAGTAGCTTGCCTACTTTTTGAAGTATTATGTTGTGGCAGACTGGATAGTTCAGGATATTATTAATGAGATATACAGCCTTCTATTTCTAGGAAGCTAGTTTAATCTAGCTCAGGTCAATACTGATAACTATTCTGTAGTACTTTTGAAATGAGGAGGTGGTTCTGGAGCACTTCTTCTCTTAAGAGGACAGATCGAATGCACAAAAGTGTCACTAATTTCCACCTCAGGAAGTGCACTCTGTCAAAGAAGCTAAGGAATTAATGGGACATAGGTTTATAATATTGCAGAGCACTCCGGATGTTTCCCTATGCCCTTCATTTCTTTTTCTGTGAGATAAGCTGCTCTTTTAAAAAAAGGGACAGTACTCTCATATCCACAGGTTTTTCTACTTCCGCTGCAAACCCTACAAGAAAAATCATGAAGGTGCCCCCTACCAAATTTCAACATGGTTTAGTGGGACTCGAGAGAGATTAGAAGGTATCACCTAGAAAAACATGTTGAGAGTGCTATCTGAAAAGAATCTTGACAGATGATGGTTGGCAGCAAATATTTCCCTGAATGCTCAATGGTATTATTAACAGTTCTGGACTGAGATGAGGCAAGTACAAAACAGCACCAAGTGAGTGGTGTTTCTTGTGATCTACCTATTCATGCATCTAACACTTGCATGCATCAGCTTTGTCTTACTAGCAAGATTCAGTGTCAATAAACTGTCATCAAGTTTCCAGACAGACAGCATTTCAAAAAAGTACATCTGGATGTGTGTTGACTACAGCAACGCTATGGCTTCTTGTATTACTCCTGCCTCTAGGAGTAATAAAATACCAGTGTGTGGAAAGTCAGAATCAAGAGCATTATTAGATATGAGGGATGAGTATAATGCAGACTGTGTCTACTGTATATTAATGTCTGTACAATGCAGACCACATATGCACACCAGTACTTACAGTGCACTAGTGTATTGAGCTGTCCCAGTGAGAAGTAAATTTAAGGTTTGAAGAGATGCCATGTTTAGTGGCCAAGATGGAATTAGTCTCTCTAGTATTTCAGAACAGCATCAAAAAGGGATCTGAGGTATCACTATGCTGCTCACACACAGTGACCACTTGAACAGCATAGGACATAGCATTTCTGATATGCTGTGCATGGATGAACATAATTGCAGTAAAACAGGCTTCGTAGTAACAAAGGGCAGCAGATGATGAATGTGGATTGCAGAGCATACGAGCAGATGCGTCTCACTGGCTCGGAGATTATTTGCAGTTGCAACTTTGCCAGTTGCTCTCTTTAAACGTGCATGACACACCGAGTCCAGTCTCCTGTTACACTGACATGAGCCAGCATGACCTGTATTTCAGGGGCTGTCCATGTGATATTCAGCTTCCAAAGAACAGGGCTCTCCCACTAAGGGCACTTATGAAAGAGTTGTCAGTACTGCTTCTAAATACAACATTGTATTTCAGTCATCAGCCAGAAGGAGAAAAGCCTCCACTTAATTAATGGTTCCTAAATATCCTCATTAAGCTCCTAAGATGGGTATAGACTGTGTGTGGTTTTTATCTAAACCTTTTCAGTTGTACCTATAACAATCGAAATTTCTCATCTGCAAATAACCATGACTGAATGCTTAGGAATAATCAGGAAATCTTAATTAAAAGTAATAGGGGTTAGGCTGACTCTTGATGAGAGCATGATTCTGCAAATAGTTGCAAAAATATGCCTAACTAATGGAGTTCAAAATATGACAAACGAACAACTTCTGAATTTGCATTTGACTTCTGAAATTGTATACAGGAAGTTCTCTGCAGGAACAAATCCCTAAATTTGCCCTCAGAACTGGATAATTACAGTGGATATGTGATTGAAATGTGCAAAATAGCATGGTGACATAGAACATTTATTTCCAATAGTCTTCAAGAATTTAACTTAGATACATGCAACTCTTAACTCACTACCTTTTCTAGAAGAGGGCAATTGTAAAAAAGAAAACATACTAAATAAACATTGATCAGAAAAGTTCTAATCGAACAACTTTTTCACATGCATACATAAGATTTGTGTAGACAAATTTAGGAACAAGTTTTCACAGATACTTGTAACTGCTTTGCATTCATCTGTGCAAGCTTAGTTTATATACCCACTTACCCAACTCACTGCACGAATCAAGTTACTACGGCAGCAGGTAGCTATTTAGGGCCAACTTGGTATACATCATCTCACCTGCCATGTACACAACAAATTTGAATGCACATATTTCAAATCTGAGCATGAATTCAGTACGTCTGAATGTTTATGTGCATGTGGTAATGCATATCTGGCCTTGAATTAGAGGCAACTTGAAGCTTCTTAAAATGTGGATCTGGAAAAAAAAAATAGTACCATGTAATGCAGTATTTAGTAAATTACTGCACTGAATACCTAATACTGTTCTAAGACATGAGGGAGGATAATCCTATAATTCGTCAGGATACATGCTGAGCAAATCTATGAAAAAAAATATCCTGCATTATGCACAACAGCCAGTCTATTTAAAAGATCACAAAAAGTGGCTCACAGAAAGAGCTAAGCTCACAGGAGGACTTAACCTGAGGTGGGATTATTAGGCCAAGTCCACTGATTAGAACTACAGTTTGGTGTGAAATAGTTAGACTCTCATTCTCCAAAGTACAGGCTAAAATAAACATTTTGAGCTCCCATTGATTATGAATGCAAGAAACTGAAATGGGTGACAGCATCTTCTGTTCTGGAACTCAACAGCAAGTTGAGAAATGTTGTAGAGTAGATGGTTTAAGGGTAACTCAGAGATCCATTATTCATGTGAGACAGCTGATTAGAAGTCACAGGGATAAAAAGTAAGTAGGGGATAAGAGATATGATTTATTTCCAGTATTTGATTACAAACCTACAGTAAAGACTATAAGTAAAATGAGCAGACAGGTTAAAAGCAGAATAAAAGTATATTTATGTTCAGATGCTTTGTTATCATTAATATTTTTTGTTAAGAGTATATGTTAGCCAATTTGGTTAAAGGGATGTATTTCATTTCCTGTCCTATAAACTTGGTTTGACTACTTGAAAGATTTAGGCATGCTATGGAAAGGGTTCCAAACTACAGTTCTTCAACAGTATGCTGTTTTTTTAGCTATGCTGCTTTGTCACCAATGTAATATTTAGAATGATTACTTATATTCTAGTTTCAATTAGGCTCTTCTATATTTCATTTGTTGTTGGTTACAAGGACGAAACTATTCCTAAAGAATGATCTTTATTATTGCTGAAATGTTTTTGATCATATCTGCTACATGATAACTGCAAGCTTGGGTAGTTTATTTTTTTTAAGAACAGTAGTTTACGGTTTACATATAAAGATCAAAGATTGACATATATATCTATGAGTAAGTGATAATTACAATGTAAACTTAAGGATAATTGCAATGTATGCAACTGTGGAGTTATTCCATTTTTACGTGTGTAAACAAAACCAGAATTTGATTAAATCATGTGATTACCTCTACAGACTCTAAATAACTTTATATGCATAAACATACTTCATGTACTTGGGTTTGCTATTGGTAGAGGGAGGCAAAGTACTCTCTTTAATCAAGGGTAAAGAAGCAGGATCGCCTCAGGCTTTCTCCCAAACCAAAACACAGACCTATTCCAACCTCTTATTGCACCCCAGCATGGCCACAACCCCTTGGCCCTTCTCCTTCCCCACTGTAGCTTCCAAGGCAGATGAGTCAGTGATGGCAGGGAGACTCCTCCTATGCCATATGGGCTCAACATCCCTCCTGCTCAGTCTTCTACAATTTTTTTTTTCCCCACCTGAATCTATATTTAGTTGTTACATCAGACACAGGGAATAAATAAAAATTTTAAGCAATAAATTTCATACCAGAATGAGTCTATAAGTCAGTTGAGTACCCAAAGATTAAAGAGTGGATCTGCAANAAAAAAAAAAAAAAAAAGAGGAAAGGACAGATAGGAAAAGGATCTAATAAAGACTAATGGTTAACTAGAAGTGAGGTTTCAGAGATGGAGTAGATATGCCTGTAAATTGAGACTAATGGGCTAACAGCTAACATCACATAAAAGGGCAGAATTAGTCTTGGTTATTGTTTCCTCATAGGGAACCTTCTATTTTCTGAAATAAGGATGGTTTCCAATAGCACAGGAAGGTGCTTAAAAAGGATCTTCATGTTTAGAGCTGCTCTCCTTTTATGAGTTTAAGGGAATCTCTCTAAAAGCAGTGTGATTTTCTTTGATACTACTACAGGGATGTTTAAAGCTCCAGAGGAAAGGTTATGAGTCTGTGCCAGGGAAAGCAATGTTGCTGTAAGACTGAGAGGATGAACAAAGCTGCCACAGCCACTTCCACAAATGGCTCGGTCTGCAAGATGCTGGAAGTATATTAAAGCTACCACCATACGATTTAATTCTGGTGTAAAAGGAGAGATTATGGTAAATGCCTTCAAACCCACTTTCATCCACTGGGTAACATCAAGTCATCCTTTCTATTTTTCTGTAAGTCCTGTATGTACACTGGAGTACTCAAATTCATACATCTTCCTAGAATGCTTTAACTCTGTTATATTCTTAATAACGACCCAGCTAAAACCAGCAACAAGTCAGTCTGAACACCTCAAATTACCAAGTAATAGACAATTAAACACATGCATAAAGCTCTTGAGGCCTAGGTTGTCCTGTGGAGAACTCTACTTCCCTGATAACTGCTCAGGACCCACCACAACAGGGCAGGGGCTTCTGCATACTACCCCATTCTTACCTTCTTTAAAATTATTTTTGACTGGAAATGAATCAGACAGAGCTGTGAGCATAGGCCTGTAAACTTTACTCAACACTCTGCTGCAGCAGTAGACAAAATGTTGTTTGTCCCAAACAACAGAATAGTTTTTTGTGCACTTTAGGAGACAGACAGCTATGCAAACAACCTGTGGATCATTAAAAAAGCAAAACTGTCCAGAAGTGTCCACAGCAAGGAGGTTGCAAGAAGCCAACATCAGTGACTGCAAATCAAAGAACAACAGTTCAATGTGAATGGAGTAGTCATCCGTGAGGTGTTCTCTACCAAATCATATACATAAGGACTCTCAAAAATACTGGAAAACAAAGATTTTGGGAAAAGACTTCACGGAGGGCAGCCCCACAACCCTACTCCAGGATCTGGAACCATCTCTCCAACCTCTGGGGATCTCAGGGAGCAGGAAAAGAGCGAAGGGAAACCTCATGACCCTGCACCAGGAATGTGCACAACACATCATGGTCCCTCTCCACGCGTGAGCCTTCTCCCCCATGAGAGGAGGAGGTCGTGCACCCAATTGCTACACTGCCCCCGACCCTGACTTCTCACCTCCACTGCACCATATGCCCCACAGGATGGGCAAGGCATGTGATTCACAATATCGTATGCATCTGTGGTTGAAGTGCTTTGGTATCCAAAATTATTTAGCCTCCACTCTGTCATCTAGTCTTAAACCACCACACTGTGAATCAAAAACATCTATACCTCCTTCAGTAACTGTTTAAAAAACACATTTCAATTACAGAAGTCTCAAGAAATTGGCAGCATCTTGAGCAAATCCCTCTGCTTGCCTAGCAAATAACAACTCTTTGCAAAAATAGCAGAACCAATAAAGAAATTTTATTTGTCAAAATTTGATCAATTCTGGCAACTATCAAGCTATTTTCATAGTTTAGAAAGAAACATTTCTATATGAATAACTGTATCGATTATCTGAGGTAGAACCAGTTTGGTCTACTTTGGTTTTCCTCATGTATCTCTGTGGATATACTTTTTGAGGATAATATAGTGCATTAACATAGTTTATAATAGTAAAATATTTATTGTTTCTAGAGCACTCAAATACACTACATGGTTTTCAGAATAAATGAAGTCTATGAGGTGATAGATTAGCTTAACTGAAGTCAACTGCAATTAGGGTTTTAAGGTCAGGAGTAACTTTTCATTACAAGCCTGCAGAATATCTACAGTTTGATGGGATTCTGGTCTGTAAGTAGGACTCCCGCAAATTACTGCAGTAAAAATAAAAAAGTTCTAATGACTTCAAGGATTCTCGTTCTCCATTCCATTAGAAACCTGGTGGCACGATCGATTTTGCCTACACTTGCTTTTCAACAGGATCCGCCTGCTTGCCTAGCCAGAGTTACTTTCACTTGCACATGTATAAATGGAAGCAGAGTCACGGACAAAACCTAACATTTGCTAACAGCAAACAATATGTCTTAAACACAACACTTTGTCAAGTTCCATAAACGCACAATATATTATGAACTATACTTCCAAAGACAGTATGATTAAACATCTACCATCACAATGCAATGCCCTAGAATTTTTATTAGTAGTAGTTATGCTTTAAAATTAAATTATAATACTGTGCTCTATTTTATGTCTGTTTTTTTGCAGGCTATATTGAGCTATCTGTTATAAAAGGGAAATGTATGATGAACTAGGTATTTGATTGAGAACTAAAGTTGGCTGACGTTAGGAATACCTTTAATATGATGAATAACCATATGAAGTAATAACATGGGCTATGAATAGCTTGATTTGGCTTATCTGATGTGAACCAATATTCTGATTCTGGTTTATTCTAGCACTTTGTATTTTTGTGGGTATTCCTATAAGAGGATACTAATGTGAAATGTAGAAACAACTGTGGCTTAGGGGAACACTGCACATGCTACATCTGCTTTTAGTAGCAATAATTTGCAAAATTCTTTCTGAGGATAAAAACTATAATCCGTCCATAGAAAATTTCAATTTCTGTAAAGGTGTGCAGTACATTTTGATAAAATTGTATTTTTCTAAGTCATTAAATTGTTTTTTAGTAACCCCATACTCATTTTCAATTGAACAATTATTAAACTATAAAACAAAATTGCACGACTCCTAAAACTGTAGTCTGGAGTTTTAGAGTCTGCTATAAAGAGCTGTATTATTATAATACACTAAAGATGCTCAGACTATTAAAACTTTTTTTAAATGAACTGCAAAATATTTTAGCATTGATGAAGTAATTTGCAAGTATTATGCTCTGCAGCAGTATACATGCCCAATATTTTTGTATAATGAAAAGCTTACTAATCAAAAAAACATAATCCAAACTGTAACTCTAATATGTAAAATAAACCATTTTGCTATTGCTGTCCTTCAGTAACAGAAATTTATTACAACTGATTTCCAATATTAAAAATGTTTCATTGAGAACTAATGGTTAAATACAAGGCCCAAAGAAACTGAATGTTCACTTCAGATGGTGTACATCTGTGTAGTGCTGATGATGGCAACAGAGCTGTGCTGATGACTCTCTACCATTGGAGAGTTTTAGCCTACATTTTACTCCAGAAATCGTTACAGATCCTGCAAGGGGGCCCTATGTTCAAATATGAAGCTCAATCAAGGCTGGTAAATGAGAACAATTTTCTACTGACAACTGATGCCTGATGCCTGATAGCAACACTGACACTAATATGATACATCTGAGCCTATAGGGTATGATGCTTGGCTATATCCTCAAACTGTTCCTCTGATGTTCAAAGGAGAGGCAAAAGATTATCCGTACTTAGAAATTATTCAGCTATATTAATCAGATCTTGAACTTCAGCAGGATTTCAACAAGCTTGAAAATGATGCATCTTGTGTGGTCCTGAAATTATTTGGCAAAGACGGTGAAGAACGTAAGTGCAGCCTTGCTCTGAGTGGGAGCAGTCTACACGATCAGACCATTAGTAAATATGTATGTAGATGTTCACTGCAAAGCAGCCTTTTGCCATTGAGGTACACTGTTTGTACAGCAATGCAGGAGGACTGCTGACTGCTTCCACACCTGTGAACACCCAGACTGCCACACAGCCTGAGAAATGAGACCCGACCCTCTCTTGCAGTGACCTGACCCTCTCAGGTCCTGTCAAAAAGGTGCAAGAACCGTGCAGTACATGAATACAGTCTCAGGGAATTGTATACTTCTCAGAGTACGTTTCTGAGGACCCTATCCACCACGCTGCTGAAGCAAATGAGGATTAACTTTGCTGGAATCAATGGACAAAACAGTCTCTGTTTTGGTAAAACAGAATTTCGTTTAGTGCTGTCCAAATTAGAAGGATAAGATTAAAGATGAAACTTTAAATTATCCCTAGCTGCCAGATTTTAATCTGACCATGTAAAGCACACCAGACTCCTTTAGGTACAACAGAATTGCTACTGAAGCAAATTAAAGATGTTGCTTTTTCAGAAGAAAAGCTGCCAATAGGTGTTCTGTAAATCACTTGTACCAGCAGGCTGACCCCATTATGTCAGCTAATCCTGGAAATACAGGAGGTAAATTTAAATCTTTTCATATGAAACATTTAGTCAATATTCTATTTTTTTTTCCAATTTGTTCTGGCACAGCAATGGGAGTTTTATATTCTTGTCCATCTTTTGCTCCAGACTGGAACTTTCTGCATAGTTGCAATGTCTGGAGGAAGAGGTCCAAGTACAATGTCTCCCAAGGGAAAGGATAGGCAGGGCATTTGAAAGGACAGTGCTTGTTTTTCCAAAATGAAAAAGAAAGATCACAGGCTGTGTGGAGAGACCAGGGAAAAGAGGGTGCCAGCCATATGAACTAGCTGATACTGCTGCACAGGGGATAAATAAAGTTCACTTTGTCTTTATTCCAGAGTACAATCTCAGCAGTTTACTATTCCCTCATCAACAAAACACCTACATGCTGCCTGTGTTCCCTGTTTATGCTCACCCACCACCCGATTACCAGTCCATGAAGCTCCACACCTGCTGTGTCTTGATCCTCAGAAAATTACACTGAAGCTTTTAACCCTCTCCTAACACCTATACAATGTTTTATAATAATAATATTTGGCACACAGGAAGCTACATTAGATAATTATAGACTATTTCAAACACCTGATCAGCAGACACAGGGGTGAAGATCTGCAACACTTAGACCTACAAGCTAAAACCACAGTCATTTCCAGTCTCAGCCATGTTTAAGTTCTAGTTTCCTCAGAAAACTGTGAGCTCTCTCTCCCGTTTTTGTCTTAAGGCTTGCCATAACAGACTCTTCTTAAAGTACCAAGTTTATGTGGAATTACAGGAATTGTGCAAGAACAGCATGCAATATGATCCACATTGTTCTAAACACTCCCAAATCATACAACAAAGAATCTATTTAAGTATTTACATTTCTCTTTTCCTTCTTCTTCCCCACAAAATATTTGAGCTTTTTAAATCCTGTCTCATAAATTTGAGATAAGAATTCTGCTGCTGAGAATACAAAGACATTCATATACTGGACTCAACTGAAAAGTATTTGCCTTCAGTCTGAAGGGCCACATATCTCAATTATATGTGTCTACTGCTCACACTTCATCAAAAACACAAAAACCTTAAATTCCCTTTGAATGCTGAAGAAGGTTACCTAGATCAAGACAATTATAATAACCATGAGAAAAAAAAATATATAGCTTTGGCAAGGGAGTTGATAGATTTCAATGCACAAAATCAGAATGAAAAGTCCTTAACCACCCCAATTTCTTTCTTTTTTAGTCATGTGCAAAATGTCCTTTAAAATATTATGGCAAACCCAGTATGAAAGTCTTAATTTTTTATTTATTCTGATGATGTTGGGCTAATCTAGTCTAATCTATTATTTGAAGTTTATTTTATTATCATTTTTCAGCTCCATGCATGTTTCCTAAATGCAGAAGCAGCATTTTTCTTGAAGAATACATGGAGTCAGTACACATCCAAACTCATTCTTTTGTCCTTTTCACATAATCCAGCCTGATGGTTCAAGCAGTGATGGCAGAATGTGAGACTGAAAACCATAACCATTTTTTGACTGGCATACTGAACACCAGTTATGATCGAGAACGAAGGACAAACAAATATGATAGTTAAATAGAAAATGTTAGAGTGCAGCTATCAGAAAAAAAGATAGGGATGACAATTGCATAATAAAATGTGCCTGTATAAGGATCACATTGTTGGCATTCTTCTTTTTCCTTTCTGTTCACAATATTTTTTAATGGGGGTGCTGAGGACTGTTTGCTAGACATCCAGCACCTCAAAAATACTTGAATTTACACTTTGTATAGAGCTAATCACTATTTACTCTTTGTGTGTAGCAAACTTTGTTAGAAGCCAGGTTTATAGGACTCTTGATGAAGTTAAGCATCTTACTGGCAAAAATGGAGTGCCAATTTAATTTAAGGACAGAAAAAAATAGTGTAGTTCACAAATCCATGCATATGTAAACATAAAATAAGCATATATCAAAAATCAACATTTCTCTGCATCAATTGGAAATAAGAAAATATCACCATAACAGTAGAACTGTAAATTCTTGTAGCAATGGTAATTTGAAATGAAGAATCATTTCTAAATGGCATCACTGAAGCAAAAATGATTTTGAAGTCCAAACCTTCAATGGGTATTTGAAATAAATATTGAGTTCAGATAAGCAAAGAGTATCTCATATTTTCTTTAAGCATTCACAACCATGCCAGATTCCCAACTAGGCGTGTGGGCAGGAGTACATGGCAGAATGACAAAACCATTAGTGTATTCTTGCTTTTCATATAACCATTGTGAACAAGTCAGAAAAAATGTATCAAAAATTGCTCAGCCGGTGACACTCTTGGCAGATTGGGTTAATGCTCTGTATTTTACAACCTCAGGAGGTTAGTATTTGTTCATTTCTATGGCAATTTATACTAATCAATCACTTCCTGCTCCTTCCTCCCTTACTGTATTTATTTCTATAGCAATTTATATTAATCAATCACTTCCTGCACTTTCTTTCTTTACTGCATTTTTAAATCCACTAACTAGGATATGCAGTCTTGCAGCATCTCAATGATCACCTCCACATCCCCTCTCTGTCATTGTCTTTTTGTACTAAGACTAATGCTTTTAATTCTGCTTTTCACAATATTTAGGCTATATTGCCTTTTTGAAATCTTTCAGCTCAAATGCTAAGTGCATAACAAAGCTTTTCAGATTGCTTTTGGTAGCAGTAGTTCATGTTTTGAAAATACTACAAAGGTATATTTTTCATGGGAGGAGAGCCTTGGAATGAATACACTTCTCTAAACACGATATGAATGCCTCCAGTTCTTTTGTAAAATCTGAACTGAGGTTTATGTCTCACATGCAAAGTGGCACCACACCGTCCAATAAACACAGGTTTCTTTAAAAAAGTGTGGGCTTGTTTTGGCTCTATTCGCAAGTTACTTTTGAAAAATGCATTGAAATGTAAGAGCTCTGTTCTTCATGGTTCAATTCTGACACAAGAAAGTAGCGAGCACCAAAATGTTGTATTTCACAAGAAAAAAACTGTGTGATTCATGTAACTTCAGTGACCTTTTAGTGCCAGCATATCTATAGTTTCTACAAAACAGCAGATCATTTATGTAAAGGAAGTTGTTATCCCTAGAGACCTTTACTTGTGTCAAGTATTGCACGGGTGCACTTAAAGTCACAGCACAGCTTCAAACCAGTGTCAATAAATCCATGTGGGACATGACTTCAAAAGGCCAGAGTAATAGGCATAAGGTAGGGGGGACAGGGAACAACTTGACTCATTTTCAAAACACCAGAACATCTATTCGGGCTTGAGGACCACTGGCAAATCAAACTGAAACCAATGGGATTTGTGATCACATGCCACTTTTTCAGTTCATTATTTACCGGGTACTGTGGGAGCAGCCTTATTCTATAGGGGACTGTACAAACACTGAAGGAAAATGTGATCTCTGCCATAAAACTTTTTAATACAACTTGAAATGAATTAATAATATTCCACCTATTTCTTGCTTTAGATGCAAGATATTCCAAGTTCCACATTTAAAAGATTACTTTTGGTTTTAGCATATTTCATTTGGTCAAATGACTACTGCATATGGAAACATAGTGCCTACAACTATCTTTCTCTCATCAATAACTTACAAAGCGTAACTAATAATGAATGTACAGATAAGAAAAATCGAATTAAAACAGAAGATCCTAAACTCAACACCATCCACCATTAACCTTATGTACTTTGTGACTCAGTAATGCTTCTGAAGAATGCGTCCTGGTTTCAGCTGGGATAGAGTTAATTTTCTTCATAATGACTGGTATGCGCCCTGTTTTGGATTTAGGAGGAAAATAATGCTGATAACACACAGATATTTTAGTTGTTGCAGAGCAGTGCTTACACAGAGGCAAGGACTTTTCAGCTTCTCACACCACCCTGCCAGTGAAGAGGCTGGGGGTGCACAAGAAGCTGGGAGGGGACACAGCCAAAACAGCTGACCCAAACTGGCCAAAGGGATGTCCCATACCATATGGAATCACATGGGACAATAAAACTGGGAGGGTTGGCCGGGGGTGGGTACCGCTGCTTGAGGTCGGGCTGGGTATTGGTCAGTGGGTGGTGAGCGATTGCATTGTGCATCACTTGCTTTGTATATTCTTTTATTACTAGCATTATCATTATCATTACTATTTTGCCTTTCTTTTCTGTCCTATTAAACTGTCTTTATCTCAACCCATGAGCCTTTACTTTTTTTTTTACGATTCTCTCCCCCATCCCACTGAGTTGCAGGGGGAGAGCGAGTGAATGGCTGCGTGGTGCTGAGCTGCCTGCCGGGTTAAACCACACAGAATATTAATCTACATTGCCTGTTACCTCATGCTCTTTCCTGCTGAGATTTTGCAGTTCTCTCCTGCCCAAATTCCTGATACTTTCTACGGCCTGCATATACTGCCTTCAGCAAGTGATGAGCCTCTTTAAAATCCAGAATCAATGACACACCATGAATAGGCTAATCAAAGTGCCAAAGCTGCAACTGTTGGCCAAAAATCACATCACAACTTTGAGCCCAGTTCAGGAAGGCACCTGATCTGAACTAGCTTTCATCTTTGTCCAGCTTCTTCACCATGTAGCACCCCATATGCTCTAATATCCAGACCTACTCAAAACAAAACAAAACAAAACAAAACAAAACCTTAAGTTTACTGCCAATAACCTAACAAAGAAGTTGGAAGAAGATTGCATCCCATGCTAGCTAACATTCAGAGTTCGCCTTGAATTTGGTTTACCCAGGGGACTAATTTAATCTGATTTATGCTGTCAGGTTTTGGAGAGTGCTACGTTCATATCCGAACCTGTGACAACAAATCAAATACTATGCCTTATTTCTCTGACAGAGAGGCAATGAAGTCCACTCCGAAATATGCATGTTTCTTATTTAAAATAAGAGTGTCTGATATTTTACAATGTATCTGGCTTGTAACTACAACCTGGGAATAAACAGATACTCTAACTTAAGCAGGTATTTATTCATGGAGCAGGAAACTACTCTTCATACATATCCATGAAAAACTTTCTTTTAAGTACTGCAACAATTACAAGACTTTCTTACCTGCAGGTTTGCACATGCTGGTGAATCATTGTGGGTGGGTATTTCATTGTTGGTGGTCTCTGAACCTGTGTTTTTAAGTCTGGAAGCTGTTGTAGTTGTGGCTGTAGTGGTCTGTACCGGTAAGATTGGCTGCCACACATTCACATCAGTACCATTGCCGAAGGCCTGAATTGCATTTTCTGTAAAAAGAAATTACAGGCAATTTTCTACTTCTAAATAAATGGCAGAAAGAAGAAATGATTTTTTTATTATTACTGTTATTATTCCATCAAAAATGTGTATTTATAGAAACTCAATTTTTATTTTGAAAAATATGTCTTAATTTTGAACATATCAGAAATATGAATTGAGATGCTGGGGCCACATAATTATCTGATGCAGCTTCTTCTTTGTAATGTTCCCAGTCATTCTTGACAGAAGCCCTAGGTCTTACTGTAATCATATTTGTTACCAACCAAAAGCCTCAAGAATTTACCTTCAAGATTTAAAATACAGTTTGAATGTTTTGTCCTAATTGAGGCAGGTGAAGTTACACAGCAAACTAAAAACAGAGAGCAGGCAAAATACTAATTTATTTCTACAGTTTGTTGTCTTAAAACTAATATGCCCGTAACTACAAAATGGTTTAACTAAGACAATCTTTTCCTTACAGTTTTCAATCAAAATCTGTATAATTAGGTGAGGGAAACATGCTTAAACTAAAACTTCAGAATATAAAAGTTAAAAAGCTTATCACGGTTTCATGGGATTAGAGTGTGTTTATGGCAGGAGTAAATTGGTGGGGTTTTTTTTTTCATAAACAAATAGAAAAACAGTTTTTAATCAGGTCTTTGGGGATTCAACATGGATTTAGGGATTTCTTATTTCAAATTCTTTGTATAAGAAATCAAACAACTTCACTGGGGACTAATATGTGGAAGCTATTAATACTACTTCTCAGTGGTATTCCTTCCGTTACAAAATAGTTTACATTTAATTCTCATCTGAGAAAGATGTATTCTATTCTAATATTAGTTCTCAGAACTCCAGCACACACAGAGAAGAATTTATAAAAGGCGTCACAATCAGTTAGGTTGATGGAGACAAAGTGTGGAAAGTGGAATGATATTTTTCCTGGTTTTACCTGAATAAGGCAATATATAAAGCAATATTTTCCACATACAAAGTACTCCTAAGTGTCTGAATGACTTCCTAAATTAACAGTAACTCCTGTTAATTTGTTTCTACTATTGCTAGAAGGATCACAGAGATTCCAGCATTCCACGCCATCTTTCGAGGCACGAAAGGCCATTAATGACATTAACAATTAAAAAAAATGGAACTTTTCCACTTCTCTATGAGGGTAAAAAAAAAAACATTTTATTAAACCAGAAACATCTGTAATTTCTTCATGAAGAAGAGGTCCTGAGAGCTGGGATGACTACAATTTGTCTCGCAGTAGCTTCTAATGTCTTTGTCTTCATTAATGTTTTCATACTGGTAGCAAAAGAAAGTATATGGGATCTCTGTGCATATACATTTTAAAATGAAACTGTAACATTGTAGTGATTAATATTCACAAATTAATAACATCTGATGTGTTACAGTATATATAAATGGCAGCACCATTAGGTTTGAAGGAGGTCTCAGGCTATACTGTTAGCTTTTACACAATCAGCCTGATTTTTTTTTTTTTTTGGTAAGTAATCTTGAGCAATTCTTTCATTCTTCTGAAGCTTAATAAATAGTTTAACAAACAGTGACTCAAGTAACTCACTTTTTGTATGCAAAACTCCCTGTGTCTTCATAAAAGCGCTGCCTGTTGAGGAGCTACAAATGGAGATTGTCCTAAAATACAGTCCAATCACTTCACTAGCAGTAATGCAAGTATGTAGGACTGGATAGGACAGTCTGGATCACCAAGTTCATTCGTTATTTTTGTAAAAAGCAACAACGCATGCTTCTTTTCATAATCTGATGAAAAAATGACTTTTAAAACCAGGAAGAGTCAATACCTCTCTTTCTGATCTTGTGTCAACGTTGTCCTTTATGCTAAGCAATTCTTTTCCCTCCCTGTACTTGCCCCGCTAATGCAATTTCAGAGGACAATCACATATGCTTTCAACTTCTGTTCTGCTAGGCTAGGGAAGCCAAGTTCTTTTGGTCTCCTCATTTATCTGAAATTAAAACTCTGGTGCACACTCCACATCATCGAATTATGCTGCTCCAGGCAGACAGGAAATTTGAAAAGAGAACCTGCCAAAATCAACTCCACTGAGCCATTCTGAAATTTATAATAGTCCCTAATTTGGGACTGAGCTTGACTGAAAAAAAAAAATCAATAATTTAACAAAATTTTGAAAATAGGGACCATCCAGACTTGTGTTAAAACCAGGCATTTGAGATCAAGTAGCCTAAGAAACCTGAAGCTCGGCCATAAACTCCAAACACAATCCAATTCATACTTACCTACAGCAAATCCCTCATAAAGTACATGTCTTTTTTTATATGAAGTTCTTAAATTATACACAAGGCCCTCAGGTGCTGTAATTTTTTTGGTACAGATGCTCCCTGACTGCTAGGGTCCAAACATGATCTATGATGTAAACATATTTCTGTATGATACACTTCAGTTACTTGAATTTTTTTCCAACAGGCTCTTGTGTTTGCAATCTTGGCCATAAACTAGAGTATCAGGAATATTTATTTGCTCAAGTTTGTTCAGTTCTAGTTCTTACACCTACACCAGAACCATGCTTAAAATGTGCAAAGAGATGGACTTGATGCATCCCAACATAGTTAAATAAGAAATGAATTCCATAAAACATGCTAAAACTCATTTAAAGACATCTTTAATTTTGTACTCACTAAGGCATGTGTTGTCCTGGAAGAAATTCAGAAATTTCAGGCATTCATCTATGTCATTACCGCTGTTGCTGCAGTCACACCATGGGGCAACGCTGAGACTACTTGAGTCTATGTAGTTTGGTGTCATCACTGTGCCTATTAAAAACAGTGAAGTAGAGTACTGTGAGCAACCTTTGTACTGAAATACTATTCCCATACTAAGAAGAAGACAAACAACACTTGGTAAGTTATGTATTCAGAGTGCAGATCCATGGTAGGGTTCTAGCTTCCAGAGTTCCTGGCTCCCTTTGCCCACCAGTCCTGTGCCACATTTCACACCCTTGGTTGTTTGAATGTAACCACTTCAGGGATTGTAAAATGGCTCACACAGTAAAGACCCATTCCCTTCCTTCAGAAAGGTTTATACTGCGAGACCACAGAAAGCTGCATCAGCAGAACTGACAGGTGAAAAATTATGGCACAGGGGAGGGATAGAGTGGGAGAAGGTGAGAACGTCCTAAAAGGCCTTTGCTGCCAAATCAAACATGTGGTCCTGAGGCCTTAAAGTTGCACTCTAAAAATCCTATTTTCTTCCTCGATTGCGTTTTCTCTCATTTTCCTTCTAACTCCAAATAACTGGCTGAAACTAGACATCCAGACCTGAGCTTCTCCCCTGAGTCTGCAGCCAGCCTGAAAAAAACAGTTCTGAAATGCATAAGCAAGAAAGCTGGTCGTGCTGCGAAGAGTGTTGATACGTCCTGGAGGAGTGCTACCCCTGGAGTGCCCCTGAGGGCCCTGCCAACAGAGTGGGTTATGGTGATGGACAAAGCAAAAACATAACCAGCATGCATAAAAAGATATAACTGACTCTTTGCAGGTAATAAATTACTAATAATTTGTAATTATTAATTCTTTACTGTTAGGGTGACAGAGTACTGGAACAGGCTGCCCAGAGAGGTTGTGGAGTCTCCTTCTCTGGAGATACTCAAAACCCACCTGGATGCAATCCATGCAATGTGCTCTAGGTGACCCTGCTTGAGCAGGGAGGGTTGGACCAGATGATCTCCAGAGGTCCCTTCCAGCCTCAACCATTCTGTGTCTCTGTGAATCTTGCTGTGTCACTCCTTTTTCAGTACAGTGATTGTTTCTTGAACACTGTCAACAACTTACAACCACAGGTTCATTCCAACTCTCTTACAAATTCTTGGGTAAATATTCTCACATTTGTATGTCAGCTCAAGGCTAGCAAGAATCTAAAGAATCCAAAGAACGTGTTCTATGTCCTAGAAGTTATACAGGAACTATTCACTACTCATCTGGATAAGGTAACTGTTACAAGATCAGCACTTACTCAAACCAGCAGTCTCACTGAAGGCATCGCCTCAGCAGGTCAGAGATTTCAAATTCCCCTAAGGATTGAGAAGTCTGAATCTTTATTTTATGTCTCACCAAACAGGAAAAATTAAATATAAAGGGGCTGATGTTCCAGATTTGCACTGACTACAGCAGTTCCAGGAAACAAGTAATGCTCACTTGGCAATCTACAGTTTTAGGACAGGCTATATGTCATGAGGATATGTGATCACAGCTCCTCAAAAATCCTCAAATGACATCAGAGTACTCATTAAAAAGATGTAATAGATGAAGGATAAATATTAGAGACCCAAAGTGTACACTAGCAGAGAAAATTTGGTCCACAGTTCCAAGGTTCAAGAGTCTGTAATACCACCCAGAAAAGGATTATCAAATACCAGGCTAAAAAAAGTAACATTAGAAATAACGCAAATCACAGAATGATGTGAAATAGCCTTTCAGTCACCAGGCAGTGCTGGGAACTGAATAAATCAACATGCAAACTATTTCATACGTGATGTGGGAGACAAAGGAGAACAGACATTAAGGGCTGGCCTGAGAAAGGCAGTAATGTATGTGAAAATGAATGTAGTGCAACTGCCAAAGTCAGAAAAAGCATCTTTTGTCTTGTTTTGGGATGTTTTTAAATTAGAATGCAATCTCATGTCTTTATCTACTTCCAACTTTTAGCAAATAGTTGTGGTAATAATTGCTCAAATTCTACATGAGATAAGCACATGAATAAATAGCACAGTTCAAAATATTAAATGGCAGTGGAGAATTTAGTAAAATAGGCAAATATCATTTGCACCATTAAAATGAAAACTTCACAGTAGATAAATAAGAACAGGAATGATGTTAAATTAAAATAAAACAAGTGAAAATATCCACCCATTGTTTGTTTGATGGTTCAGTACACTGTTTCAACCCTGTGACATGATCTGAAAAGAAGTGAGAGAAAATGAAAAACAAGGATTTTGCAAATGGAAAGAAAACAGTCGGCGTTAAAAAAGGGTAAGTAGCAAACACTTAGTGAAGGGTTGAGAAAACAGAAAAGTACTGAGGAAGTTAAAAAGGTCACTGAGGAAAGACTTATCACAAAGAGGTAACAAGGTAATTAAAATGGGTCAAGACAGGGGCTAAAAGTGTAAGAGATACCAAACTATGATTAGGGTTGATGAATACTGAAAAGACAGGACAATGAATGTGTATATAGAGCACACAAACTGTACATCCAGCAAAAACAGAGTGGCTGAAAGAGCAGCTAGTAGAAAATCAGTCTGTCATTTAAACCTGGGGGCAGATGTGAACCCAAGCGGATTATATGCTTGGTTTCCTGGGGTGGATTTTCTTTTTTTTTCCCTGCAATGTGTGTGCCTTCCCCTCCTCCTCCCTCCTCTAGCTGGCATCTTGGAAATTCTGCTCAAGGACACTAACAGATCAGAGAAACCACGGTGGTTGGCAGTAAAATAGGACATGCTCAGTTTTGTGTGGTCTCTGTATCAAATAGTTGTGTGACAGTCAGGTCTCCATACTCTAGGCAAAAGCAGAATTGACCTGAGCACAGCCAAGAGGTTGCTCAAATTACTAAGAATCAACTAAGAATGAGGAGATGGATGGTGGGTCCAGGAGAAGGGTGTGTGACTGAAGTTGCTTTGACCCACATGTGACACAATAAATTAAAGCCAACAACAGGAATTTGCCCAAGACCATCAAATGCAGCAAGCATCAACATCTAAATAACAAGAATGTTAGACGAGCGGGAAGTCCTTTTGCATATTGGAGGCAGAAAATATCTTAGCAAATGAGGATTACAATGGAAACCATTAGACCAAAGTCTAAAGACTGGGTACTGGATCCAGAAGCAAGCATCTAGTTCTGCAACTCCAGTTTATTCACACAAACTCCCCTGGAATTCCAGGGAATTCTGGAGAAATGAGGTGGACTTTACTGAAAACAAGTGAAAATGTGTCAGAAAATGAATGCTAAAGCAGATCTTGAACATAGCAGTTAAAGCAATACCAAACTGATGTGGGAGTACGGACAGGTCCGGATGGTTTAACTAGGCTGTAAGCAAAGCACTGAATCTCAAACACGGCTATCTCCAGTCTTATTTTACATTTAATAATTTTTGTCTTTTTCCTTTACATGCCATAATTCTTCAAAAATATTAATTTATCCTTATTACCATGACAAGCAGCCCAAGGTGATGCACTAAGGTTTTCCAAATTCCTGAAGATATGCATAGCTTTAAAATTACATATAAAACACCCTGATGCAAACCTTAAAGCACCCTATATAGATGCTGTTCATGTAACTGGTAAAGCACCTCACATTCAAAAACTGTGCCTGACTCTATTCCCACTTAAGTCATTTACTTCAGGCAGGATTCCACTAATTTCAGTGAATTTAACTGATTTACATCCATGTAGGCAATAGCAGAATCACACCCACTGTATCTTCCATAGAGAATCCTCATTTTCCTGAATAAACTCTGTGGAGGCAAAATTTTTGCTACTTTTGATGAAATGGCTAAATTAAAAAAATATATATATTAATGAAAAATATTTTATTTTAATTAAAACACCGGGATGTCCTGGAGCTCTAATGAATGAATGAATCTGTAACAGCTTCTTACCCAGAGTCTCTCTATCTATTCTTCCTGCATTTTGTGTATATTAAGCAGACAGTAGAAACATTATACCTCTGATTTTGATCTCAGATAGCCTCTTACAATTTTGATGGTCTTCATATAATTTACTCCAGTTTTATATCAGTTTGATATCAGAAGCAGGAATTTACTGCTTCGGCACATGAAAGCTCTGTTTTGATAACTTTGGTTTATCAGAATTCCAAGAAGTAAAAACTTTTGTAATACTAGTCAGTTCCCATCTTTTTGCATTTATCTAGGGACTGGCAAGAAAGAAGAAAAATGTTCATTTTTCCCTTTGAAAATTAGATCTTCTTTTGATTTCAACTCCTTAGGGATCCATTCCACATTTCCGATGTTTGACAGTGTTTTGCAGCATGGTCATCCACAGTAACAAGCACACTCAAAAAAACCTAGTATATGAACTGGGTCATCTTTGAGCTTACAGTGAAAAATGGATCCAACAAAACTGTCAGCAAGATTCACTAGGTCCAGCAAGAACTTCTTGGCAGCTCTTACCCAGAAGTATCTCTTAGTAAGTTACTCTTCGCCAGCAGCTAGACTTCTTAATCTCATTGACTAGATCAGATTTCAAGGCTATTCAATTCTTTCTTTTAGAGTCAAATGACATTCTGTCATAACTGTTCATATGTTACAGCCTTTACTTACTGTCTTTATCTCTTAAGACGTAGAAGCATGCCCTCCAAAATTATCACGTCTTTTTTTACCAGTTGGTACCCCATGGACTTACCTCACTTGTTAGATGCTAGAGTCTTAAGAATAGTAACAACAAGCCAGCAAATATGGCTTTCAGTCATTTTTCAGCAAAAACCAGCCTAAGTTAGAAATATTTTATTTCAGATGTTATCTCAAAAGACATTTATTTAACAGCAGGATCTGCTTCAGGGCCTCAGCTGGGACCTTCACACCCAACAGAAGGGGCTATTACTGCAGTAGGTGAAGGTTGTAAGCTTAAAAACATCTTATCTGGTGCACTTTTAAAAATCTGTTTCAGAGTGTTGACATTCACTTATTCTTTATTGCCCAACCACAGTATTTCTACAAGTTCACCTTTCTGAGACAACCTCTTTCTTTCAGGAATCAAATACTGCGGGGGGTGGTGGGGTGGTGTACGGAATCTGACTTGCATATAGGTATCCTTGTGTCTGTTGACAGTCAGGAAGGTGACAGCAAGCAAAACAAATTATGTTGGGGAGGGAGAGGAGTTCAGAAGATAAATTTGGTCTCAGTTCCAACCCATTGACAAGCATCTCAGAAAACTCTTAGACAGAAGGAGATCATGGAAAGAATAGCAGTTGCAGCTGAAACAAGGCTGGGTTGGTCTATCATCTCGTTCTTCAAATGTCAAAACTTTCCCTAAAGACCAAGAAGTATTTTACCCAACCTTGTGATGACAGCTGCAAAAACAACCAAGCTGTGGTTTCACTTGTTCTTTTTATCTTTTTACTTCATGGTCCTGTCCAAATTCAACCACCTTAATAAGCTTTACTTTGTAAGCTGAATTTATATATGTTTATTTCAAATTCAAGCACATTTCTCTCTTTATCCTCTATCCTTAAGTTCCTTGCAATGTACAAATTCACCTCAGGAATCTCTGTAATGTAAAACGCCAACACAGTCAAGAATTTTGCCTAGAATCATACAGTACAGTATTACATTCCACTGTTTTTATTTCATGAGGGTCTTCAAAATATTGTTTGGGTGTTTTTTTTAGACCAAGTAAGCCCCCACCCTTCCCTGCGTTCTTACCAATAAGCCCCGAGTAAGCGAGCAGGCAGTCAGCGTAGTTCTCCTTCAGACAGCTACTAACGGACCGTGACTCAGGCTGGCAGTTTGTGAAAAAATCTGCAAGGCGAGATCTGCAACATGGAAAAAAAGGCTTATCTTTAAAATTCAAGCCTGCAGGCATTCTCACCTTTTACAGTCTTTTCATTTTCTGACAGTGCTTAATATTTTTAACTTAAATATAGATTGGACACACTTCAATTGATGAGGGTCTCTTTCCAGAATCCATTTCTGAAACCAGAACAAAAAAGTGTAAGAAAACAGCAAAAAGAGACAAAATGACAGGGACACGCACGCCCTTTACTAAAAGAAATGCTCTGCATTTTCATGCCAAAAAAAAAAAAAAAAAGACAAAGGGACATTTTATCATGAGTGGTCATTTTGCCTGGATCTGAACTCTGGAATCTGTTATGCTATGGGAACAGAACACAGTTTCTGCTGGTTTACTGATTACACAAAACTGTACAGTTTTGCTCCCAGAGCCCTCTTACTCCTTGACTTGAGGCAGGACCTGCTTTAGTACTGCCCTGAGTTTCCAGGGAATGGGCTTACCCCTGCTCTGCACTGGCCTGCAGAACCAATGGGCTGAATTGGGCAAATCCAGATGGCATGATCTACATAGCCCCCTGGAGCTATGGTACTGAGAATCTATTTGTTCTTGTAAAATGTGCATTTATCCAAAGTCTACAGCATTGAGCCCAGGGCTCAGAAGTAGGGAATGTGTGCTCTGCATCCAATTCTGCTACTGAATGGCTGTATTACCTCCGTTTACCTCAGTTACCCCATTTCCAAGAGAGGGAGAGAACTGCTTACCTATCGAAAGTGCTTCAAGATTAGGGCTGAAGCTATATCACAATTAACAGATTATTACAACTTTGGAAAACAAGAAAAGAGTTCCCAGCAGCCAGGAACTGTTCTGTTAATTTGCACTTTAAAGGCCATGTAATGCTCCCATCTAGGTCTGTAAAATTTGAGAGGCTTCCCTGAGCTGGGTCAAGGTCCACATCCTACAGCCTATCTCCTGCCCACCTCAACCTGCTCTCCTCAGCTGTGCTAGTGCTTTCAGCTAGACTTGTAAGCCTCTTGGAGCAGTGACTTTTGCTTATTTATGAAGTGTCATTTAGACCTTTGACTCCATGAGTAAAATGGTTTAACCTCCCTGCTTTGATCTTCTCCTCTGTGAAAAAGGGATGAAAGTGTTCTCTTGCTTATAACAACTCAGAGTGATGTTTCAGGATAAGGTATTTAATCTTTGCAAAGCCCTTTCAAAATCAGGATGCTATCATATATGTATTTCCAGCTTTGCCCTAGCATTATGTAGATTTATAATAAAAATGCTCTATTTTATTTTTGCAGCAAAACCACAAAAGTTAGCAGAAACAAGTGATTTGCACAGATTTATTTTATTTGTTGGCATGCTCCAGAGACTAATTATCTTTGTTTGCTTTATTGTTTTACCTGTCTCAGAATGGGAATGGATGTACCTCATTAATTGGCCTGAAAATAGTGATGGGCAAACTTCAAAAGGTTCACAGGCTTAGTTTGAGAAAGTGTACTATAAATAGACTGTATGCAAACCATACCTGAATTTATCTTAGCTATTCTCATGACCTCTTTTTAGTGCAAGCCCTAACTGTACCAACACCAGCAAATCCACGGTTGCCTTCAATTCACAGTTAACTGTAAGGTTTTCACTCCCTCCCTTCACTTATTTAACCACCTTGTGATGGACATCTGTACCCAGTTGCCTTTAACAGCTTTAAAAAGTCAAGCTATCTACATATCTTTCAAGATGCCCTACATGTATACATTCTAAATTTCCACAGAATCTCATTTTTGCTGGTGAATATATACTGTACCCTGGTGAATATATACTGTACCTTCCAGGGGACAGACAGCGAAGAAATGGACTACGAGGGATGGGAAGATTTAAGTAGCACCATGAAGAGAATTTGGGCAAGGAAATCCTTTGTCACCTATGTGATGACTTCCACTCTTGGTCAATAATTTAGACAATAGCTGGGATCCAGCCTTCTGAGCAACTGGGAACAAAGACTGTTGACAGTTTTCTAAGGTTTCTATAACTTCTACTAATAGCTAGATGATGTCTGTTTTAGGACAGAAGAGAGCATATTAGATCTATCCAGTATGAAAAAACTGCTACAGTAAAAACAGCAAGCCTGCTGTGTTTCTAAAACAAAGTAGCTCCTCAGATTTAAATGTCATTACTTATGCAATGCCAAATAAACGATTTTTGAGCTGCAATTATATGATCAGCATCTTGAAAATCCTGAAAATGTTTCTTGCAATCATTTCATCACTCTTAATTGTCCAGTTCTCCCTTAGATTATTAGGTGCACTGGTCCAGAGATCATTTAATACACTCCTCTTCTCTAAATGTTTTTAAGTACTGATAACTATGGAACAACACCAATGATTTACTGTGCTGTCTGCTTAAAGAATCTATTTGTTGTAGTAAACCTTGAAGGAGGCTAAAAATTGCTCTGCTGATCCTTTTGCATATAGATTGATTTCTATGTTAATTTCTGATGATTTTTTGTGGTCATAAAAGGTAATGATCTGACAATGTTGCACATTTAAGTTTTCATAAGCCAAATATACTTCAGATAGCTCGAGTCCAAGCAGCAGTACTGGACATTCTCACATATCTCCTCTCTGTGCGTCATCCAAACTTCATAGCACCAAAGTTCTTAGTCCCTCCTGAGCTGTTAACTACATCTGATATTCACATGGATTCCTTTCCAGGGGAGACAAAGTTAAGGCCAGCAAATAAAAACAGAGATAGGTGTCCATCTGCCATAAAATAACTCCACCATTTTCAGTGAAGACCTGCTGATTAACACTCACTGAAGATCTAGCCCCAGACATTTCCAGTAGAGTGGCACCAATGAAAGTGTGCTCATCAGCAATATCAAAACAGTGGCACTGCTATTTATCTAGAGAGAGACAAATTAGCCTAATTAGAAACAGTATCATTTATACTAAATTATTGCACATGATATTAAGAAGTGTTTGGGTAAAAGGGACAATCCTTTCAGGCATGCTGATGAGAAGCAATCAGATGATAGCAGTCCTATTAAAAATATGCATATAGTGTTAACTTTATGTTCCTTCAGCAGGAAGCAACTTATGCGTAGCAACTGGTGGGTAAGTGTCTAACCCACAGCTGAGCAGTTTGGTAATCTAGAGGACAAACAGAGCTGGCAACATGTGTACCTTTCGCTGTGCATGGTTTTACACGTGCAATGTACATATATGTATCTATTTAGTAGGTGGCTGGATACAAAAACTGGCAGTTTTTATATGGTACATAACATGCAGCAGGACCACATTGAAAAGGAATTATTAATTTTTTTTTTCCATGTAAGAATCACAAATACTCTTTGTGTTCAACAGCATTAATGATTTTTTCCCTTCCCTTGCATTAAAAAAAGAAACTGAAGAGCACCACTCAGAAATCTTCTTCCTAGGAAGAAAAAAATTCTTCTCTTTGTAGAGAAAACAAAAAAACAAACAAACAAAAAACCACAACCCACAAATTAAATGAGTTCTAACTTAGCCCTGGAAAATTCCTCAAAATAAACTGCAGATCTTCTGGAAAGCTTACTTTAAATATTTTGTATACCACTAACTGAAAAAATAAGAATAATCCTATTGGCAAATTCAAAGAAAATCTGCTCAAATAACAAACAGTCTTTCTGTGAAGCAGAGAAAAAAAATCCCAAACCTGCTTTTCTCTAATGCTTTGTATTAGCACCACTAAAATCTTTCGTAATAGTTAAGAATACAAAGAAAACAAAGATAATTTGTTTTCCTTATAATACTAGTTCTTCAAATACTCAGCACGGTAAATCAAAACATTCAAATTTTGCTTACAAATAAGGTTTGTTAGTAGCAGTATTGTGTTTAATCTGCACATAATTTTTGAGACAATTTAATTTCATATTAGCACAGCTTGTTGCATAGGCAACATTGATTAGGTTTTCAGTATATTTATTCGCAAGGTTTTGTAGAAGTTCTTTGATGTTCTGAAATCATCTTTGATATTTATCAATTCTCCCTCTTTAAAGCTGGCCAACCCAACTTCAGCACTGGCTGCACAGAAATGCAGGCTGCAGTATTTGAAATATAGTCTAAATAATGAAGTTGCAGAAAATTTCTAAAGCTGCATTTTCGGTTTGGATCTGCTGTAAACCACGGCCTACTGGAAAGCAGCTTTATGAACCAGATGTCCTCTGGAACAAGTCCTCTCCAAGAATTACCCCTATTGCTGGGCTAGTCAGTATTGATTTCCCCTACTTCTATTTTTCTGGCTATATGCATCTTCAACGGCTTGTAGGCAGGGGCTGAGCTGCAGGGGAGAGAAATCTCTCTTAGCTTTGCCTTTGCAGCGGTGATCTTCAGCCTAAGAAGATCCTGAATCTGGATCTTCTGCTGACTGCATTCATGTACACTGTCATGTCCAAGTGAGTGGTTACAACTCCTTGCCCTGGTCATGAATGTGGGCAGCTAGGGCTGCTGTCCTCTGCGCTCATCTCGGTGACGTTGGGTGAAGTCTGAACATGCTCACTACCACCTCTCTTTACATTGCTGCTTGTGTTTAGGCATCTATTTATGGCTCAACAGCAGTACCATAAAGAGTATGTAAATGCCAAAGCTGACTGACTGGAGTGACTACGCTAATTAGTTAAAGCTGCTCTAGTGTCTAGACACCATTTGGCAGATGCAGTGCAGTCACATAAGGGAAGTGCTGCATCAATATTCAGAACAGAAAAGAAGTATAAATCTGACACTGAAAAATTTCAGACTAAGTCAATGAATATGTGTCATAGTGATAAATGACACCATTATAGAGAGGGAAAAATCAAAAAATAAAAAAATAAATTATTAAAAAAAAAAAAAAGAAGCCAAAATACTTGTTCTTCTTTTGCAGGGGTCAACTGCAGCGTCTTGCTCCATAGCTACAAACAGCTCCTGTATAGTTGGGGTTGTGCTATGTCCGCTGGAATGCAACAGAGGTAAGAAGGCTTGATATGTGTCCAAACTAATGGGTTCTTTGTTGGAGGAGCTTTTTATTTTCACTTTGTTTCATAAACACGCAGTGAGTGGGCAGCAAGAAAATGACACAAAGGCTACATAAGAAACTCTATCAACCAGTGAGCTGAAAAAAGCCTCAAAGCAGCTCCATCACTAGAGAAACGATCCTCCCAGCATCTGGTAATTTAGAGTTGACCAATCTTTGAAGATTTTTTTCATTAAAGGCACTAGAAATGTGTAATATTAGTATATGTCATTATCTCCTTAGTTAGGGACACACACTGCTGAGTACCTGTGAGCAACTATGAATTTTCACCATTTTTAATTATTTATTTATCTGGGAATTTTTACATTTATTAAACAGGAGCTTCATTAATTTCTTTCTGCAAAACAGGTTAGATTTTCTTTGTCTGTTGTCCTCCTTCTCCAACAGTGACAGTGTCAGGGCCCTGAGGGCATGAACGCCCGTGCACCCCTGGGGCTCCCCCCACCTGCCCACGGCCCAGGACCCCCCTCCAGCCCCCCCAGGCCATCGGTCTGCCCCAGTGATGCTGTAGGGTGCTGCCCTCCAGCTCCCTTCAGCCCTGCCCTGCCTGAGGGCCACACTGAGCTGGGCCACCCGTGCCCATCCTTGGCCAGTCCCTGTCCCCAGGTGTGTGCCCGATGCCTGGGACCACCCCTGCTGTGGCGATGGGACGAGCCCTGCCTGCGAGCCCCTGCCCTGCCTGTCCCAGGGGATCCCCACAGATGCCCTGGCCCTCGCTGTGCCCCGACACACAGATCAGCATTCACACCTTTTTTGAAGTAAAAAAGTCATTTTTGAGCATTTTTACTCCTTTCTGAAGGGTAAAATAGTGAAGATCTAAGAGCAGACCACTTGGCTCCCAAGACCTGAATACCAAAAGCAGTTTCTCTCATGTGAGCTGATCCAAATCTTTCGTAACCCTGGCAGAAACCATTGTGGGATCTTGGATTCCAAACATCAGCTACTAGCTGGAAGAAGCTGGGTCTTATCTGGTTTTGCTTCTGTTTTGTTATTTTAAATGACTTGTAGCCTAAGCCCACGCAAATATTTGATTCTGGATTTATCTTTAAAAATTGTGTTGTTTATCTGGAAATGAAATACAGACAATCCTCAATTACATACAGGCAGCCTATTCGGGTTGTTGAATAACTGGATAAAGAAACAAAGAGCAGAGACCACACAAGATTCATTCCGAGGCCTCCCAGCATCATGAGAGCTGGCTCAGAGCACCAGGCACCACGACAGCCCACCAAGGCTTCTTGCTCCGGATGAGCACCCGTGCTCCACCCCAGCCAGCTTCTGCATTGCTGGCTGACTGCACCATGGGTCCCACCTTGTCTGACGGTGCCTGCATTATCCAGGCTTTCTGCTTACAGGACATTTAATATCCCGGGTAATGGAGAGCTAACTGCTAGAAAGTCAGCCATGTAAAATCACAAAGCATTTCCACCTATGCATATCTATATTTTGAAGTTAACAATACAAATGTATTCTATTTTCTACTAACGAAATTCATTTTTTTTTCTGATTAAAAAGTGCTCTAAAATAAGCATACTCCATGCCCATGTTCTATTATTGTATCTTACACAAAGCATAATAAAGTAAGTCACGTACCATTTTCCCTTAATGCTATCCTTTCCCGTTGCTCATGTTATCTAATAGGGACCTGTTAGGTCTTTTTACACAACACCTGCTACGGCAAATCAAAAGACCTTACCAAAACAGTAATCTCATAGTTTACCGATGCTAGTTAAAGATTCTAAGTAACTCAAGGTCATGTGTTAGAGTAATTTTAATTTAATATATTTGGTCTCCTTTGGGTTTCAGGAAAACTACTAAGCTCAAATGTTCTAAATATGTATGATTTATTTGCAATTGGGTAGTATAAACATTTTTATACTACTGACCTTTTGTGTAATAAAATCAATTTTGAAAAATATGGTGCAAATCCCAAGCACAAGGTAACGCAATAAAGAATTAGAACAGTGATTTTCTGATGCAGTGACACAAAACAGAATTTTCTCCCTGTTTGCAAAAAAAAAAAAAAAAAATTACCTCAGACCATATTTTAGAGGCCTGTTTGAGAGAACATCTGGAAAGCATTCCACAGGAAATCAAACCTATATTAAATATGTTTTGTGGAGCTCTGTTTCCTTGCATTGACTGTAAGCATGCATAATGTGTTTCTGTCTTCTCAACTGCAAAGAAAACACTTCTCCAAGCATCTTCTACAAAATCATAGTCTGAACAGTCAGTCCATGATTTCTATCAGGGGATGCCGGTAAGATTTCTATTTAGTCTATCTGTAACAAAGCTCCCCAATAACATGAACAAATCCACTAGCTACTTTCAGAGTACCGAGAGTTTGAATACTTTCATTTTATTTCATTTTGTTTATGCTGTTTAATTTTAAGCTTCTAAATACAAATGACTGTCATGTTTAAACATGTCAAAGCCTCAGAGTGTCTATTGATGGCATGTTACTCAGGAAAGAACTAGTCCATTACGGATAGAGTTGTTCTCACTTCATTAGCTGGGCAGACAGGAGTCTCTGAATTACAGACTGAAAACCTAAGAAAATCATTGTCAGGCTCAAAAAGCAAGCCAAAGAAATTAGTGCCACCACAAGTCCTTGAGTGTGCCACTGGATGCTTAGGTGTTTATTAACAACTGTATCATGACTGCACACTGAAAGGATGTGGTTGAGTACCTGAGAAAGACACGCATGACAATAATATCCTCTGTAACCACTTCAATAAACTATAATAGAATATTGCTGGCTCAAGCACGAAACTCTTGTGGAGTCTAGAGACAGAAAATAATCTGAAGCATCCAATACAAGCATCTAGGTTCTCTGTTTACCAGAAAAGTTCCTGTTGGCAAAAATATGATGCACTGGGTCATCAGGTTGACTAAGGTTATGTAGGGATTCTTTTTGCACACCAACATCCCTCAGTGGCACTGAGGGATGTGCAGCGGCATCCCTGAACAGAATAGCTTTGTGTCCCCTTGCCCCCACCGCCCCGACCCCCCCAGGTCTTTCCTGACTAAAGGAAAGAAAGGGTGCCCAGTGCATCCTTGCACTCTATTTCGCACAGCCTGCAGCCAACATTGCTTAAACTCATCCTGAAGCTAGGCTAAAAGCTGTTCTGACTTCAGGAGTCAGACAACAGATTTCAAATCAGAACTACAGCAGAAAAAAGCAGATTAGAATCTCTTTTGTGAAAAGCTTTTTGGATCATGCACAAAACAGCCCCATCAAACAGAAAGTCCCCAAGTTCCGGCACTAGCAAACCAGCACTGCATTAATGTTATTCAACATGTTTTACTTGCTTTTAGAAGGCATATAGAAGTACAACACTAGCAAGAAAAGCACTGATTTATAGAATAAGATTGGGAAGTAAATCATTTTTACCAGTTAAGGATGACATAGATGTTCTGAGAAGTTTTTGTTTGTTTGTTTTGTTTGTTTGTTTGTTTTTAATCTCCACTGTCAAAAAAAACTGAACATGGTCACTGAGGCTAAGAGAGCTGACAGCCTGTGATATATCCAGCTGTTTACAGAAGTTCCTCTGAAAGACACTGTCCATTTTGAAGAATATTTTGCAGTGCTGCATGACAGCCAGTTAGTGAGACTTATCTCCAGCATTTCACAATGCCTAATTAGCAAAGAGAGCATCGTAACTGAGAGGACAACCACTGTAGTTTGTGCTTGAATTGGAATAAAAGAAAATGGACTGAATATTCAAATGATATGGTCAAGTTTTAACAGAATTCTAAGTCATACAGGCTCTACAATATAAAAGCTTGTTTCAATGGTTTATAGTACATGCTTGAACAAATATACTGTAGGCACAAATATGTGAATGTAAGGGCATCTATTAATAATCTTTGGCAAGGGTCACATTCAGCTCACACAGAAAATCTATATTCAACAGTAAACACACATCACAAAACTTTCCCTGTGTCACTTGCTTTAAAGCCAGGAGATAATCAAAGCACAGCAAACAACTACCTTCTGTGCTGAGAGGTCTTTGCAGATATTGGTACAATTACATACGGCTTCCACTCAACAGTAGTTACTTCACCAGTAGCATGGTAGTGCTTAAAACATAATGAAAGCAATGCAATTTCTATTCAGTAAATATTAAAATGCTAAAATTTGAAAAATATGCATGTGGCTGTCACTTGCTGTGTTGAGAAACAAAGTTTTATTTTTAGTTCTAGTGTTTACATTATCTTGCAGCTATTTTAATAGATGAACTGCCACCAGAAATATTCTCTCACTGGGGCCTGATGTAGAGTGATATAAATAACCTTTACAAAGTCCAGCATAATGGAATGGTAAAATCAGTTGACATTCTTTTAATTAGCACTGACTGAAGATTCACCTACACAGAACAGGAATAGCCAAATTCATCCCTGGAATAAATCCACTGAAGTCACTGATGTCAGAGGAAGTACACTGGGAATGGACTTGATATAATATCTCTGTTATTCACATTAAATGTACAGTGGCTTCTTGACTGTAGTATATACATGGTTTGAGGTAAATGAGGAAATATTTTGATTTATTAAAGAAAATGCTATTATGTGATATATATCTCCTTTTTTTTGCATCAGAAACAGCAGGTTAGCCAAATGTGACTGAGTGTATATTAAAAGGGATCAAAAATGTTCTCTTCAAATTTAACAGATCAGTGAATGGAAACTACTCATGCAAACCAGTGGATGTTGAACTTCTGCTCTCTACAAAAATCTCTCAATTAACAATTCAACAAATCAGTGGTAGCAGTACTCTTACTGGAACCCTATCCAGCGAAGCAATTAAGAGCTTGCTTAACCGTAAGAACATCAGTAGCTCTAAATTTAGATTCTATTAAAGTTTAATGTCAAATCTAACTTTCCTGGCTTTCAGTATTTTTGACTAAACATGAGTGAAACTGCTTCATTAACAAATGTAGTTTCATCTGTCCTGCCTGATAAAGGAACAAAACAAAATGGGCCAAATTCCCCCTGCTGTAACCCCCTTTCTGGCTCACTTTTCTAATCTGTACTCTTTGTTTTTATGGTGTTATATAGGCAGTTTTCCTTTCTCACTGAGAGTAAGGAAACAAGCCTTTCCAGACACAATGATACACAGAGACGAAGGACCATGTTTGCATGATACAAATACTCCCAGGGTCTCAGAGCTAAAGTTTACTGGTGGTTGTGAGTACTTTAACCCACTGCATTGTTTTGGCTAACAAGGGACTGACATGGAAGATCAGGTATCTAAATATGGTCCATAAAAGTCTAAATCATTTCTATCCAAATTTATTTTATGATTTTTTGTAACAATCATAGATACTTTATTCCTCCTTTTACTTTCGTAACTCTGTAGACAGGTAATAATGAACATTAAGCGCCACATTTAGCTCTTATCCTTAAAAATAATCAGGAAGGAATAGCAGGACTTCAGCAATGTAAGGGATACTGCCAAAGTTACACCATGCAAAACATAAGACGGCTGAACCAAAGAGCTCTGACAATGCTGAGGCATAGCTTCTGTTTTACAGATAATGGGCATAAAAGATTTACACTACCTTTTCGTGGTTACTGGGTTTCAGGAATGAGCAGAGGCTCTAGCTCCCTGCAGAAATGCTGCTTGTAGACTTTCAAGTGCCTGCCAAAGGACCTCAGTGTGAAGATACTGTCTGGTTACTGCTTCTTAGAACATAAAACCCCCTGTGCTTGAGGATCTCCTCGCTGCTAAAGCACAAAGCGATGTGAAAGTTTGGTGCAGGAATACAGCTAAGCCATTTTTCTAATTACCACACCGTTGCTTGTGTCTTTGCTTCTTTCACAAAAATGTCGATCAGCCAGCAAGCTTTTAATCCTCAAGACCCTCTTAAGCAGAACAGAGAGTATAAATGAAGGCTGGCCAAGCAGATCTTGGCACCACAGAATGAGATCTATCTACACTTTAACAGGGACAAAGCACTCTTGGTTTACTGGGTGTTCTGATTTTTAGATTCCAAAGGGATTTATGGATATGTTTTAAGGAGGAACTGCTTGATTCTTTCTGAGTTTTGTTCAGAGGGAAGAAATTTTAAATGTATTGGGGGAGGGGGGAGTAAAACTATGTCTATTTTACTCCGCTAATGAAAGACATCAATGTAATGAATCATATAAGGGACTTGAAAGGAAAAAAATAATTTGATATCGCAGCATTTTCTACTTTAGTTTTCCTTGACTTGAAAGGTTTTTGCATATTTTGCAGAGTCTGCATTATTTTTTTTTCCAGGATAGCAGTTTCCAACACACTCCACACTTCACTACACCATCAAGTTTCCACTGCCAAGCACACCAGCTTCTGTCCCACCTCCCCCCAGACCCCATTGTCCAAATTTTTTGAACTGTGATGATTCCTCACTATTAATTCATTTAACTGATTCATTAAAAGCCAGATTTACCGGAGTGCAGCCAGGGGGCCTTTCCCAGCCAAACCAAGAGGCCCTGCAGGTAGCCCAAGCCTGGCCTAACCCTGTTACACTGCAGACATCCTACATCCAGTGCAGGGTGAGTCAGGCAGCACACGAGGTTTCTCGCCCACTCCCTGATGCTGTCTCCCAACACAAAATATAGACACAGCCTGCATGTCGCTAGAAATCAAGAGCATCCCTGTTCTAATGTCCTTAACAGCATTATGAAAACTATGTTGTTGTCCTGGTTTTGCATACCCACAGCAAAACAATAATCTCAAGGAGCTGCCAGATAGTTTCAAGTGCCCAACTGATATAAATACCCTGGAGGGACGCAAATCCTGCTCTGTTACACAGAACTGTACCATGCTACTGTGTCCTTCATGACAACATCCAGTGAGTGTCCTTCTAACACATACACCTAGAGCCAGCCAGAGACCGAGCGGTCCAGCTCAGCAGCTGGCCAACAGAGCTGTAACCGGTACAAGCTACAGGGCTCAGGGAGGGAGCAAGCACCAATGTGTTCCCTCTCATTTTCTGAATTACAGATGATCACTGGACTGTGGCAGGATATTGAGGGAGGAAAAGAGCAGCATGCAGAAGAGTCGTGAGGAGGGACTGTAAGCAGCTGTAATGGAGAGGATTCAAAAGTGGCACAGAAGCAATAAAAGTTAGATAATGCCGGGGAGATCTGGGAAGAGGAGATGAAAGGAAACTAAGCAAGGAGAAGTGGCATGAGGGTAAAGCAAGGGAGGAAGCAGGAAAAATTAAAGAGAAGTCTAAGGAATAGAAAATCTGAGGAAAAAGGCCTATTTCTTCTCCACCTCTTCTCTCTCCCCCACACATCCCTTTAGTGCCCTCCTCCCTGCTACTCGTTAATGCTGCAACTGAAGAAGCCTTCCTCCTAACACAAGAGGCTGGGCTCCCCCTCTTCTATAGCAGAACATAGAACACAGGCTGGCTGCACATTTACAACATCTCATCATAAACTTGCTTACAGTCTTTAACCACCCCCTCCTCTAGCAAATCTTACCCCCAAGGGCCTACAGTTTGCAGTCTGTACTGGTACCTGTTACAGGAACAGCCCAGAAGTCTTACGCAGAGAAGCCACTTTTTCTAACAGGTACTGGCATGAAGTACTCGCAGATCTGCACACAACTTATGGAGAACAACCACAGATATAGTGGCTCCCTTTTCACGGTAAACTATCATAAAAAATTTCAACAGAATATAAAGAAGGAAAATTAATTTCTTAGCAAGTTTCTTACGTTTTCAGGAAACACAGCAAGCAGCTGAGCTTTTGTTCTAGCTTTTACTGTGAATGAGCTATTTTATGCACTGATGAAAATGTTTGCATATCTTCACACAAGGTTCCAACCTGTACATGCAGATATCTTTCAGACAGAATTGAGTATATTCTTGCACCAAAATTAAGACTAAAAGGATAGGTGACCAGAAACTGTTGACAGTAGTATCCCCAAACAATTGCACTAGGGTAAGAACATGCCAACGAATGCCAATGAAAGCACATTTATAAAGATTTGGCTCTCTGAATACAGAGTGCCAAAAAAATCTTTATTGTATATTCTAAAATTAGTCAAGAACTACCTTCTTGCTATTTCACCATTTTGAGTACAGCAGTTGTGGAGGACAAGACATTTACATTCTATTACTAGATTCTTATTTAAGAAAAAAAAAAAGGCATTCTAAAAAGTCTAAAAAAAAGAAATTCTACCTTTCTTTTCAGATCTTTACAGCACATGACTCTATCGATACTGTTCTATTTTCCTGTTCTTTTAATAAGTAATGTGTCTGCATCATTGTCATTCTGCTCAGTGCCTGATGAACATATCCAGAAGATAGAGGAAGTATGCAAATTCAAAACACCAGTTATTAAAAAGATCAAACTAATGACTCACACTTTCATTACTCAAAGAAAATAGTATTTTGAAATACTGTCAAACATGATACTGGTAAAAATGAAGCACACTGTTCTGTCTTTACAGTACAATGATATTTCTATAACATGCCAGCCAACTCTCTGAAGTTTAATTTGTGGCTGAAGTAATCAGAATAGGAGTTTCTGTGGAGGTTTGATATATTCCAGGACAACTGGTGAAAGTTTTTGACAGTACAATGACTTTCCTTAGAAGTTTTATGTTCATAATGAAAAAGAATTCTAATGGCTTCTTTCTGTTTTTTTTCTTTTTCTTTTTTTTTTTTTTCCCTTTTTTTTTTTTTTTTTTTTTTTTTCTCTTTTTTTTTTTCCCTTTTTTTTTTTTTCGCCTTTTCAGGAAGAATTGACAGGCATGCCTGAGAGCTTCCAATCGCCTTCAAACTGGGATATGGACTGGGATACAAGGAGAGGCAGCAGAAAAATGATAATGAAAATAGACCATTCAATATTCTGATGAAGCTGAAAAATTAGGACTGCTTACGTAAGTCAGAGCTTACTTGCATTTCCTGACATTTCTGGTCCTTTCTCCCCCGATCAAGAGTTTATGTTATGTAACAGATCAATGAATGAATAAAATAAATAAACAAATAAAATCATAGTGTCCCACCATCTCAGTTAGCAGTACCTGCCGTTTGGCTGAATTGCTTCCCTGCTCTTAATTCTGTTTAAAACCACATTCAGTGATATGTGCATCCAAAATAAAGCTTTTAAAGAGCATCCAAAACTGAATGTCTAAATACATATTTGCACAGGTCCAAATGATATTTTATATGGAGCATGGGCAGATTCAAATCTTGCATTTCTGAGTGAGCAGCATTTGGAAAACATTTATTTTCAGAAACCCTTTAGAACCTCTAAGAAACCCTTAGAACTTGTCCCCCTTGTCTTGCCTGGCATCATGAAGAAGCTCTAATGAATGTAAAAAGCATGGAAATAATAGTTTCTAAATGACTCGGTTTCACAGTAGTCAGAACACACTCTCATTTTCTTCTCTCATTTAGATACTTTTTCTGATTTCAAAATGAACTAGAAGTTATCAGAGTTACAATTATATGCCTAGTGACTACTGCTTTTAATTATCCTAAACATGTCTGGAATTACTATGTAGACTGATATTTATCAATGCAAATAATTTCAATAGCAGGGAGGAGATGTCATCTCTTCTTCCCTTTCTTTCCTCCCCTGCCCAAGTCTCTGTTTTCCTGAAGATCACAGGGAAAAAAACCATACCAGCTCCCTCTAAGTGCACAACAATTTAGAGACAAAATGGCTTTCACTGCATTATGGATAGACTGGAATAGCTCTGCTGATGGTTCCTCCTCTCTGGGACAGTAGAGAGGGCAGGTACTACATCTGCTAGTGGTTTAGACAGCTCAGGACGCATTACCATCGACATGGGATGACCGTCAGTAACCCACGACATTTGCTGCACCCCCAGGTGCAGGACCTGGGGTGCACTTCACTGCCTTTGCCCGAGGCCCTGCAGATGTTGGCTTTGCCGTTCCCTCTCACCAGCACTGCCCTGCTCCTTACAGCCAGGCCTCACCAAGACATGAAAGAGTCAAAATGTGTTAATCTGGCATTTTAAAGAAAAGAAGCCAGGGAAGAACCTGCAACGAAACCCATTTTCACCCTAGTGTTGGCTGCAGCTTCGGGCAACAGGAGCAAACATTTTACCAAGCTTTGTTCTGCAATGTTGGAATGGAGAAAGCACAACACCAGGCTCACGAAGTCAGATTAAACAAAATGCCATTACAAACTTAGCTGCTGAGACAACAGTAGATCAAAGCTAACTAAAGAAAAAATGCAGTCATAAGAGAAGTAATGGCATTAATTTAACTAAGTAACTCCTGAGCACTGCAGCCTGAATAACAGGAAGAAGTTTCCCTGTAAAATCCTCTCCCCCACTTCATTGGCACCATAACAAACTGGAATTTTGGCAGAAAGCACAATAAAGATGCTGTAACTTAACATGGCCTGTGTTAAGACAATCTAGGTAAGACAACATATACACGCCAAAAGACTAATGCCACAACATGGAAATGGAAAACAGGTGGTTCTGAGTCCAGAACCAGTACCTGGCTTTCACAAACTGCAATAGCCATGAAGTGCTGACTATAACTCACTGAACTACAATGAAAACCCTGCCCTGATTTAAAGCTGCTCTCATTTGTGTCAGCATGAAAGTGGCTCCTGACTTTCCCCAGGCCACGGAGGGCAGAGCGCTGCTGCCTCCTCTCCTGCCAACACCTCGGGCACGTGCGAGGTGCTATGGCTAGAAGTTTAAGATCGCCAGTGGAGATCTCATATAAAAACTTCGAAGTATTTTACCAGGCATATGTAAGTACTTATCAAGACATATATACACATATCTTCAGTGTCCTTGACGTCTTATAATAGTGTTTATTTACTTTCTTGCTAATTCACAGACTTTGATAATCTACAAGAAATTTACGCATTAGAAATGAGCAGGACTCTTGGGCATAACTTCATAAACACAACATTAGCACAACAGCATTCTTATATAAACATACACAATGCTAAGTAGAAATAAAGCATTTCCTACAGGCCAAGGAGGTCCTGTATTTCACTGAATAAGCATCGTGTGACAACCCGCAGGGATCTTGCTAAAAGCAGAAGGACCCAGTTTGTCGTGCGAAGCAGCGCTCTGTGTTGCCTCTCTGTGCTGAACACGCGGAGGGAAGAGACTGGGAATCAGGTCACTGAATCAATGACCCTCCAGTTACATCAGCTTGGCACTTCTGTCAGGGGAGGGGAGATAAAATAATTCTGAGCCTAAAACAGCTCAAACAAGATAGTGGGATCTAGTCCACAAACGTGGACTCCTTTTCTTTCCATGAAGCAAAAGCCTGTGAGTAGTCTGTGTATTGTGATCATATACAAAGTCCACTATGTGGCTTGCATGCACTGTTGTTAGTGCAAACATGCTAGATTACAATGACAACAAATCCCATTATAATGAATAATTCTATTTTCACTTGGTCACTAAGGGGACATAAAAATCACTTTGAGACATCATTTCGTAGAGACACCTAATGAAAACGTTTCCAAGAGAAATCTGTAAAAATTAAACCCAAGGTTTAAAGATTCTTCCTTAATGCGAGGAAGTAGCTGTGAACAGTTTTGGAGAAGGCACACACTGTAACCAGATGCAGGCTTTTGTCCTTCTGTTAGGGATTTCAGAGGCTTTTGCTGCTTTCCCTGACTCCTCCTATTCCCTAGTGGATATTCTGACCCTTAGTCCTGGCAAATCCAGCAGTACCAAAAAAGTTCTCCCTGGTACCTCATTAATCACTCCGCTGCCATGTGCTATCTTACCTGCAGATGTAATTCTTCTTGCAGGATTCTTGTAAATTCAGGCAGTTTGGTTTCTCCCTGTCCTCATATGAACACACAGGAACAATAGTCTGCCGTCTCCTTTCTGTACAGGCTACGTCTCGACAGGAGCAGAAGAGCATCCCATAGCTGTGCTTTGGGGGAACTTTGTCAAAAAATAGCCGGAGGGCCTTATGACACTTCCGCTTGTTACAGATTTCATTAGACGTGCTGCTGGTGCAGGGGGTTATGTAAGCAGATCTGAACCTCTTGCAGGTATCATTTAGGTTACAAGCTTTTGCTGCATCCAAGCAATTGTTCCCCTTTGAAAGTACTGGCTCCACTAGAAAAAACAACACAACAGCAGTAAGAAACGCGTCACATTTATATTGTGTTTTGACTTTTGTGTTTATTTCATTGTGTTAATGAGATCCTGATTATATATTTGTTACACACAAAACCTTCAGTGCCAGAAACCGTAACCAGTCCTTATGTTTCTTAGGGTAACGGCTTAACAAGTGAACAAGAGCACAGGCATGCGTTACGATCAAAATGCTGGCAAATAAATGATGACTACACCAGGCAGGCTGTGCTTCATCTTCTTTGCAGTTGACATGCAGGATGAAAATTGGGTAAGACTTGGTCTCACTTAAATGCTATTAAAATCACTGGTAAATTGGAAGGGATACATTAGGCCCATTACAAAAGAACACAGTTAGACCATGGGCTCCTAACTCTGGTTTTGGAAAGCAGTTAATCTGTCATTTTATATTTTTTCCTTCAAATAAATGACATTCAGTGTCTACATCAAGAAACAACATTTAAATGCAATTTGTGTACTCTGCAGGATGTAAAAGCCACATGCCTGTTACCGTGGTTCTTGAGGTATAAAAACAGCCCACACAGACAGAAAGGCAAGCAGGTGCAGCCCCACAACTGTGAGGGCTCTGAGGCCACCCACAAGCTGTGAGCTCTAGGCTTAGATCAAGATACTTTCATAAGATCTATAGATGCCACCTGAACCCTGAAAGTTTTATGAAGTTTACAAGCTTTGTAGAAGCTGACATAGAATTAACAAGTCACTGTGAAAGAAACATTTGAAAACCAGGAGTGTCTCACTCCCTAACACACATGCATGCACATGCACACACTATGAGAAGTTATAGAAAAAAAATTAAACTCAGATGAAAGTTAAGACTATAATTACACATTTAATTTTTCAATACTTTATCCAGATATTAAAATCCAACATATGCTTTGCTTGAAAATGACGGCAACTGGCATTACAGTGCAAAATTGAATTAAGAATAATTATAATGTTGCTTTGGATAATGGGAATGCAAACATCACAGATCCAAGAAAATACATTAATTTCCTACTGCTATAGAATTTGCAAGCTGAACAAAACATATTTTGCAAATATCAAAAACATGGCAGCAACCTCTTAAGAGGGATGGCCAAAGGTAAGACATCTCAAACAAGATCTAAAGCTCCAAGCATCTCTTAAAAAAGCTTTTTTTCCTAGATATTCCACCTTTTCCCAAAAACTCAGTCCAAGGCCTGTCTACAACTCAGTGCCGTTCCTCTTCATTCTACTACTACTTTGACCCTTGTTCCCTGACCAGTATGCTAACCCCTTCTCTTTTTTCATGACAGGGAAAGATGACGCAGTTTGGCTGACATGGCACACTGAGTTACTGCATTTGCTTGCACCAACTGTGCCTGAGACTGGCCTTGTGTGCTAGCACACACTTAGTATTATGCAAATATATTACCTGCTACTATCCCGCGCATCTTAGATGTCCAGAAATGACCCAATGCATAAGGAAAATGCATTACATTTGTTTTTCACTCTACTAATATACTGTAACTATGTTCCTGTATTTAGCATTTGTGTATTTAATATCCACACTCTGAATCCTTCACAATCCCTGTTTCCTGCACAAAAAACCGCAAATTTCTGCTTATCTCCGCACACTACAGAATTATAAACATGCAACATTTTACTATAAATTAACAGCCAAGCATTTCTTGTAATAGTGGTCTACCAGTTTAAGCCATATCAGATGCAAAAGAGATGAGATATCCAAAATACAAACCTCTCATAAGATTGTAACTTTTTTATATTAAATGTTGCATTATATTAACATACATTTATAATCTTAACTATGAACTCTCCAAGTTTTTTTCCTGTGATATAGTATATAGATTTATATGTTTGGTACAAATATAATTACTATGTAATCTGCAGGGCATATAATTATGCAATATATGAATAGTACATGCTAATTACTATGTGATTGCAGCGTAATTACATGGTTATTTGTGCGTGGGAGTCAACTGCTGAATTCCACTGTTTAAAACCAGATTCTGTGGAAGAGCTCTGAATGGGGTATATCAATGCGAATAGACATAACTTACTGTATGATATATTACAAAGCATTCTTTATTTTAAAAAAAAAAAAAGATGTAATAAAACACCTCTTTGCAAATAATCATATACACGTTTTCCATTACGGGTCCAAAGTTGTAGTAAATGCTGCTATGGAATTAAAAGGCATTGTGAATATGAACACCTCAAGAATCATAAGGGACAGGTTAATGATGCTTTCTAAAAAATAGGCCATAAGCCAAATTCACTGACAATTCAAACAGCAGTGAAAGTTATCTTGAAGAGAAGATTTTTGGTGCAAATTGTTCATAAACAACAGATACACTCATTCATATCGTTCACAAAATTGTTTCTACCCAAGACTCACATTTCTCCATGTCTGAGCTCTGAGCATGGACCATTTGTTGTTGTTTTTTGTTTGTTCGTTTGCTTGTTTTTAACTACCCCTGGCTGTAACTTGCCACTTGCCTTTTCTATTTTGATACATTTGTCTCCAGCTATTGTTTCTGGCATATTTATCATCACATTATACAAATTATTTCTACCTTTTATAACCAAGACTAACATACAGCACATAAGAGATCTACATCAACTGCACTTGAATTAAACGACTGTCTAAACTTCTCATTAGTGCCAGCTTCTCCCAAGCTTTTAAATCATGCTTTAAAACAAAATTTACAATCCAGAACACACTTTCTGCTTTATTTTTATTGCAAAAGTACAATGTAATTATTCCTAAGTCCTGTGGTAGGTACAAACAGTTAACAATACTGAGAATGTTTTTGAGGATTACTTATGCAGCAGTAATACATAAGGTCAGAATTTCACCCAGCTTCTGTTCTGCAAACCTTAAATTATTAAGACAGGCAGAAGTTTGGCTCTTACTAGGTTAAGAGCAAATGGATCTAATCCAGAGCTACTTTTCCTGCCAGCATCCCTCGGGAAAGGTCTGTGTAAGGAGATCTTTTTCCAGTTCCCCCTCTCTTGGGGCACTTGGATATAGATGGGGGGTGTTCAGACCAGCAGTCTAGGACAAATGAAGCCTCCTGCCCACCACTATTTCCCCACCCAGAGCTTCCTCTCTCACAAGTCCGCCTTGCCTTGGGCCAATTGGGGAAATCTGTGCCAAACCATGCCGCTCTCAGCTCCTGCCAAATCACTGCAGACTCCCAGGTAAGTTACCTCCAGCACGTTGGTAAGTGATGCCTTGTGCCTGTGTGCAAGGCGCTGGTTCCCACCTGCGCCTAGGGGCCCAGCAGAGCAGATATACAGATGCTGGGGTGCAGCCTCTTCTCAGAAGTCACTGGTGGCCATGAGCTGCTTCGCAGCTACAGGCACCTGCTTGCTGCGGTGCAAGGCAGAGTCATGGCACAACACAACCACAGCCAGGAGCTGCTGCCGTAGTAGCAGCAGCTCCCCACATCCATAGAGTGAGGATGCCAAAAAACGTTCCCCTACATGGCAGTTTGCTATACAATGAGCGCAGAAACTCTGTGGCAGAAACAACTGGCTGAGATACTGACTTACCTCTACATGGATCACCTTCTCCCAGCTCTTCTACTGTGACTATAACACTTGCCTACAAGGTGAGATGTTTTTCTGGTATATTTTACTGATGGGCCTTGTATTATAGTATAAGCTGCAATGACTTTAATACTTCTCATCTCCTGAACTCTCCCCCCATCCCCACCCCCTGGCCCATTGTTTTTACAGCTGCAGCAGTTCTGGACTCAAGCCCCCATTCAAACTTGGATAAAACAGCAGAAAGAAGCCAGCCAACTGCTACACTCTTTTAAACAGAGATGTTTCTAGAGTTTTAACAGGGCTTCCTCTGCCCTGTGTGATCTTCCTTATGATTCACTCTCTTTCACAGTCACTTCACCTTCATCTTTCATCTTTCTTGCATTTCCATTTCTATTTCATTTCTGTGCCTACTAAGCTTTTGGCTGTCTCCTCAACTCCTGTTAACCCTATGGTGCACAAGAAGGGATTCTCAGAGGATACTGGGAGCTTATTCATGCTCTCATTACACGGAAGGAGTAGAAGGATTATTCCTTGTTCTATAATGTTCATATTAAACAGCAAAATGGACACAGTTTTCAATTTTCTTACAGAACATAAAAAGCAATTTACTGAGGTTGCTATTAAAATTACAATTACTATTTGCAAGTAATTAGTATTAGTAGGCTTTCTTGGGTATTTAGTGCACAGAGTGCTGTAAAGAGAGAAGTAAATGTTAACATGATAGAAGGCAAAATTGCAAAGTGATAGAGGTGACCATATGGGTATGGGCCTATTCTAAAGCAGGTGCAGAATGTTGCATATATAGGAGCAAAAACCTGACCAGGATAAGGAGGAGAGCCACGACCCCACTCTAACAAAAGTGCTGCTATGGGGTTCACCAAAGCACTTGTGCTTTGTAAGAAGAGCAGATTAAAAAAATACTGAAAACATGGGCAATATTGTCATCTGTATCTTAATGGATTCAAATAAACTACCATTTTCTTAGATACATTCTTTCTAATCCCAAATGGCAGATAAAGAACAAGTCATCCCTGAAAAATACATGGGATTGATACACATATGTTCATGTTGTTCTGAGGTTCTATTTGTCTTCTACTCAGCCTCTAGAGACTAGTTAGGCCTACTTCAAATGTTTTCTATAATCACGAAAAATAGGTGCTTTACTTTTTAAAATTAAAGCTAATTATTGCCTATACCGAAGCTTTTCAGAGTACTACCGAATCTGACAAGATGCATGATGAAATTACAATAGATGACAGCACTATGCATGCAGGTGACAAGGATGTTGAGGCAAGAGCATACCCAAGGCTCGAGCAACAAAAGGACCTAAACAAACAAAACAGCCTGAACTGAGACTTTAGTTTCCTAAGTCCAAAGCAGTAATATTTTAAATTCTTGGTCAGTCCTGCCAGTGCTGGGCATGCAAGTCTTTGATATCACACGTCCCACAGGCCCCTAAATTTCTTTTCTGAATATACTCATAAATCTACCCTGAGCAGACAGAGATTATCTCCGGTCCACGTCCTGTAGAGATCACACACACTAACACTGCTTAGCGTGAACCAAAATACATGATTTGGAAGTGTTCATCACTCAACTACCATGTTCTGGACAACAGCTGTGCCTGAAGTCTTTCTTCAAAATGCTGTGGCCTTTGTTTTTATGAGAGTGCACTGGTGAATCATCAGTTAGGATCTGGGAGACCTTGCCTTCTTTGACATGGATATTCAAAACCACTATTCTTATTTCCCGTAAGTGTTCTCAAACCACCTCACTGTAGGGTGTTCTCAGGAAGGTGCACAGGAAACAGAGCATATTGCAAAACACCAGAGAGAGCATGATGCTTCAGCCCAAGAATGAGAGCTCTCCCTGGGATGTAGATTGCTGGTTTCTGGCCTGTGCCCAGGAAAGAGAGTTATTTCTCTTACAAAAGCAATGACTGGAAACCAGGACTCCCTCCCTGAAGACGACTGCCTTAAGTGCAAGTCTGAAGAGGCATGATCCCACATGCATTTTCTTCATCTAATCCCTTATAAAACAATGTAATCCTTTCTATAGCACAGTTCCTCCTCTTCTTTCCAGACCAACCTGCTGCCTAGTCCATACTGTACTCTCCAACGCTTTGTAAAAACCTGTAGAGAAGAGTACAGAATACAGGCCTCCCACTTCCTCAAAGACTGTTCTGATCACTATCTCAATGAATAAAGCACCACAATTTCTTCTGCCAGGTGCCCTTTAAAAGAAGACAGACCTGCTCAGTTCTTCCAAAGACGCTCTCTATTCCCAGGAGCAGATAGTGATTGCTGCGTGGACCAGATGCATTGCTGCAGATGCACCTGCTGCCTGAAGCTGCAAATTCAAGGAGTGCCAACAAACATGTTTCTGTATTTCCTATTGTCTATCTAGACATCTATTGTGCAGTTTTTTCTTTTTTTTCCCCCCCTTTTTTTTTTTTTAATACAGAATTTCCTGTGAACTTTGTAAGGATTCTGCGCATCTTACCAGAAATTTTAGATACCACCCTGAAGCAGGGGCTCCTGACTTATACGTGCATAAATCCTAAGATTAATTCTTAGGGCATATGCCCTACATGCTGTGTTTTGCATTGTCCCAGTTCACCATTGGATCTGGGCTCTTGTACTTAGCAAGATTCTTGTCTCCATTTAGAGTTACATCCTGCTACCTTTAGTAGACCATTTGCTGGTGCATTTAGCAGACATTGCAGATAAAGATTGCAAGAGAAAACTCCTATGCTGGATATGTGCTGATGAAACAGGGTAGAAATAATGTCTTAAGATTTCCTTTGGTACTTTCAGTCTTCTCTGGGAAGGAATGGAGAAAGGCTGGGCAGATAACTCCAAGGTGGCTGAAGCGGAGATACATCTCCTCTGACCTACAGATTATGAAAGAGGAAAGTCCTGTAACTCTATAATGAACTGATTTAAATTTTTGTTCCATGAGAGCCAGGAGGGAAAGGAAACCTGTTCCCCAGCGTTAAAAACACTGTGGTCTGCTACTTAAATTCTTCCTGTCTTCACTTACACAAATATCCTGATCTATCACCTTTCATTTCTACTACAAATGTAATTTCTAGTTTTCCATGTGGTACTGAAGATGGCAGCTTTGCACTATATGCACGCCAGCATAGTTAAATCAATTCTATTCACTAGAGTTATTCTGAATTTTCAATAATCTAAGTTACAAGAATTTGGTTCTGTAATGCTACTTTTACTTGCGTCCAAAGTATCTCACATACAAAGCAGAAATGTATGAATAAAATCAGGGGCTGCTAAACAAAGAAAATCCAACTGTTGTAAACTGATCCAGTCACTGTTTCTCACATTACTGCACCAGGGATTTGAGTTCCACACTAAAGAGTTGTAGGGTGTAAAGGTCATTTTAATGTACCTATACTGCACTAGCACTAGGGATGGATTATGTATGTCTGGGACCATATACAGAATATATTTCTTTTCTGGAGGAGAGATCTCCAGTCATTCCATATACAATTCATGCTCTGTACTGAGTCAGAGGCTGGTTTTGTGATGGGGAAGGCTATCACCACGGTTTCAGCTGAGTTCTTCTAATTAATTTCCCCTTGAAATATTCACAATGGAACTGTGTTACTGCATATGCTCTCATGTTATACTGTTCAGCATTTTATTATCAGCTAAATAGTAAGTCAACAGAATTGGGAAGGAACTAGCACACAGAAATACAGAACAAAACTGTGAAAATATTCAAACCTACACGGTTGCCATGAGAAGCGATTTGCTGCATGCAAGTTCTCAAGACACAGTGAGGGACTGTTTACCAAAGTCATGCCAATTTACAGGGTAACTTTCAGCATTTCTTTTTATTACTGCAGAATTGAATTCACAACTTGTTTCCTCTTTTCCTCAGACTTGATTAATTACTGTGTTAACATAACTACTATTCTCCTGCTTATAATGGGCTCCCTCTAAAGTGCTGCCCCAGCAAAATAAGCCAGGAGAAAGCTTCTAGCTCTTTGCTCTAGCATTGCAATCCTTTCTAATCTCACTATTTTTCAAATTTATGTTCCATTCCAATAAAGCTTGTGCGAATATTATAGCAAATCAGATAATACAAGGTTATGACCCTTGTAATTGATCCTTCAAGGTTCTTTTTGCCTTTTTCCAGTTGACATGGTAAAAATTGTATTTAAATGTGCTTGTTGACACTTGAGAATTCACTTTGTTGGTTATATACACTGTTTCAGAGAGATCACATTACATAATGATGTATTTCTAGTGCTTTATTTCTTCTATACCTACAACCCCATTAAGCTGTAAGCAAACCTCCCCTGGGGCTGTAAGACTACAAGTACCAAGGGGGCAATGCTCCCCTACCGTTCAGTGCGAGAGTAGATGTCAGGATACAGGGTTAAACATTAGCTACTATTAAAAATATTTTCAGAAAGTGGCTTAAAATCAAAAGTTAAAAGTCCTTTTGTACAAAAATACAGATTTTAATGAACACAGGCCATGTATGCACAGACTAGAAATCAGTTATCTGTAGCAATGGTTTCTGTATCACATGACCACTGGAATAAAGTGATTAATTGGACTGTCTCAGTAAATGCCATCATTACACTTTTAATTAACCTTTTCAACCTCTTGCACCTTTTAGTTTTGTTATACATTAGATTTTTGCAGTTTTCCAGTTATTACACTTGACTAAGCTTAAAACAATGCAAAGTTCTGTTAGAATGATAAGAAAAACAATTCAAACAGCTCTTACTGTTCCTAATAAGAAAATACTGCTGATACTGTCATCATAAGGGTAGTTATAAATCAGATGGAGGACAGACATTCTGAACTCTGTGGCTACATTCCCACCTAATTTTTGTTTTGGCAGCACACTGTTATTTAATGGCTCTGGCTACCAGGAAACTAGCTTTTGAAAATTCTTTCTCAACCTAGTTATAATTACTCCATATAAATCACACAATGATCAATTATAATAATCTTGGGTTCATCCATTATTTAAACTTAGCATTTGAATCTACACAGCAGGAGCGCAGGAAATTCCAAAGTCCTCTCTCTGCTCACTAACAATTGCTTTATTCTTGAAGTAATGCCAGTTGCAGAAAAGAAGGGGCCAGATATGCTCTTAGCTATGACATTAAAACCTGAAATAACCACAGATTTCAGATGAGGAAAGGTTTTTGGCCCCGAATATAATATTTTTTATAACCACACTAGCTTCCTGTTGTTGAAGATAAAATCACCATGAGATTTTGCCTTCTTTACACCAGTGCACCAAATCAGAGGAGTTCTTTTACAATTATATACACTGTGAGCACAGTACATTCTTACATAAAGATGGCCTAGATCTTTCATATGTATATGCTTACAGACACATTTATATACTCATGTGTATCTACATGATTATTGACTATATACAATACTAAGTTCCTCATCATTACTTTCCTGTAGCTTGTCCTATTTTAGTTCCACCCATAAAATTTGGTATAAAATGTCTATATATAGGGTCTGAGGTCTAATATTTTGAAATTTTCCAACACATTTTTTAGTGTTCCAACTACATGCCAAGAATTGCTTTGTCAATAAAGCTGTATATTTCAGCTTTGCTTTCTTCATTAAGCATTTGCTTTCTTCATTAATAAAGCTGTTAAAATATGGGAAGTGAACACACAAAAAGCATGTACAAAACCACACTACCTTAACATCAAAAGAAAGCTTAGTAGGCAAGCCAAAGGGAAAGGGGTCAAAGATGGGAATGTGAGTACTGCGTGGAACAACAGGAAAAGGACTGAGAAAGCCTTCAGTTTGAACTATAAATGTACAAATCCTGACTGATGCTGTTTTAGACATAACCAAGTCCGTAGGAACCAGAGGGGATGCATGCAAAAGTGTTAAGGGATCTAGCCGATGTCACTGTGAGGCTGACCTCCTTCTCACAAGGTCTTGGCAATCACGGGAACTCCTTGATGACTGGAGTAAAGCAAAATGTCATAATTATCTTCAAGAAGGGCAAACAGGTGGATACATGGAATAAGAGCTGGGTCAGCCTAACTTCAGTTGGGATCATTATGGACCAAGCCCTCCCTGAAGCACTATCCATGAGCATGAAGGATAAGAAGGTGGTTAAGAAGAGTCAGCATGGATTTACCAAAGTCCAATCAGGCCTGGCTGCCTTTGACATTTAGCTGGTTCAGTGGACGGAGGTAAAGCGGAGTGTCTATTTATACTGACTTTAGCATGTTTTTTGATGCAAACTCCCACATTAGCCTCACAGCCAAATTGGAAAAATATAATTTGGATACAAGAACTACATGGTGGGTGGAAACTGGCCCTGCTTTGAGTGGGGTCTGGATGACCTCCAAAGGTCTCTTCCCACCTATTTGCCTAATTTATGATCTAACGTGTTTTTTAATAACTCCACAGGCTCTCTAGATAACTAACCAGTAACTCTCTTTAAAATCTTTTCCTGATATTAATCTAGCTATCACTTCCTGCAACATAGTCCCACTGTTTATTTCTTAACTTTACTTCTGCCCTCTTAGCAATGGCTTTTTAACTTCTTGAAAACTGTCACTCTCTCATCACTCATTCCCAATCTACTCATTCTTTCTTCATAAATCATGTTTTCTAGATATTTAAACTTATTCTGTTTTATTCTTAGATTTGATATAAAATGGAGATTACTAACAAATCTATTCACCAAGAGTTACCATACTAGTCGTACTCAGGAGATCGCTACAGACAGACAAAACCTGTTAATTCAAGAGTTGCTGAAGCATAACTTACTCCAGCCTCAAGCAATACCTGCGTAGGCAGGGATGGTTTACATGCATTGACTGTCTACTTCAGGAGTATATATTAGCTTATCTATGACAGCAGCTTGCTCCTGATGGCTATAACCTGAAAAAAAGAGTCAAAGTACATAAAACCTTAGTAGACCTGCTTATTCTACAGTATCATTTTTTTGGAAGGAAAATCAAGAGAGGACAGAAGACCAGAAAAGTGATTGTGAATAGAATCTGACAACAGCAGCTGATGGGATAAATCAGGAAACATTTGAAAGCAGAGAGTGGGGAAAAGACTCCCTCTGGCATAACAAGCAAAAAGCCCTACATTCTCTAAAACTCTCCTGCAACTCCTGTCAGGTAGACACATATGTCTCCATGGTCATGACAGAAGTGCATTAGCACAACTAAAATTTAGAGACTAAAATCACAGTGAAAGCAGCAGTTAACAAAAACAGGGCAGATGCTCAATTAGCGACAGCAGCAGTAGGGGTGGGACGAAGGTTGCCGTCATGGCAGCAGAGAGAGCAATAGAGTCAGCGAAAAGCAAGAGTCAGAGCAGCTGTGGGGGCACTGAATCACCCCCCTTTCCCTGCTGCTACTGAAAACCATTTGGGGCAGTTATCTGTCCTATCTACGAAACAATAACAACCTCATCCTGTTAATCCACCACCAGCTGCTCTTCTTTTCTCTATCAGTTGGTCCCAATGCAATCCTGTTGAATACAAATAAATGCACCACAATGGGAAGACAGCAACCCTGGTAACTGTTGTCTATTCATGGGTTCACTGTGGATCAGCTTCAGGAGGCTTACGTAAACTGCAGTCACTGTGCTGCTGCTCACTTCATCCTAAGACTCATTGCTGAGACTTCAAAGCCAATGATCAAGGAGAAGTGTGCATTGAGGCAGGTGCACTTAATGGAACAGAGGAAATAGGATACTTTGGAAATAAGTAACTTAAATGATACTGACTTACAGATTTAATAACGTTAACGATAGTCACTGTCCTACTGTGTGTGCAGAAGATAAAGCAGTACAAAATGAAGGTAAGGCAGCTGTGCAGGATGTATGTCACTTACCTACATGCAACTGGGGGTTTATTAACTTGAAATCATTATGTTATTTAATAAATTAGACCGCAGCATTCCCTACTGTCTACTCTAGATCCCTTTCACTTCCATTTATGCCACATATGGCATGTGACATCCAGCTCCCTTCTGTTTTGCCTTCAGTGTTCTGCTCTTCTCCCTGTTCTCTGCTGAATCCTCTCCCTGAGCTAGTCTGGTTTGCCTTTACCATCTCTTACAAATTTATAACTTCTCTTTTTTTCATATGTAAAAATTTAGTTCTTCCTGAAAAAAAAAGAAAAGCAGGAAATCAAATTATTTTAAAATAATTGAAGATAGCACTCATATCTCTCTTTTGAGGTGCTGCCCCCATGTCTCAGTTGTCTGTTACTTAGTGTATGGTCCAAAGCCCACTGAACACAGGGCTTCAACTTCCATTTGCTTCAATAAACTCAGGATCAAGGTTCAATAAACTGGCCCCAATTCAGGCTGTCCTTTAGACCCATTAAAATCAACTTCAGCATTTTTATTAAGTGTTATCATGAACTGTGCATCAGCTTACAGTCTCCTCGGCTCCATTCTTAACTCTAAAATACACATGAAATACATGGGTTTTTATTTAGTGTACATGTTTACAAATGTGTGAATGCGTATGTACATAGGAGTAAAGTAAAAATAACTGAAAGAGAAAACCAGTGTTATACAAAAATTAATTCAATGTTCAAGCACTAAAGTAAAATGAATGTCCTCCTAATTAGTAAGGATTGAGTCTAAGTTAAATGACAACATCATTTACATTTAAATAGCCTATTTTATTCAGAGTCACTTCATGCACACACATGCACAGACATGTGCACGCTACTGAACTGCAACCAGATCTGGAGTGCAGAATTACAGCCATCCAGCACCAGTAACACTGCCTGAGAGGCACTGGATGAACACAGAGAAGGGATGAAGCACAGTGTATAATCCTCCTGTAACCAAAGCTATAAAAATTACACAAATCAGTATTTTCTTCAGCATTAACACTCCTGATCAGGTAAAAAGAGCTACTGCCGCCAGGAATTCAAACCATGACTCTGACAACACTACTCCTATCCTGCTGGGACACTTGTGCGGTACTGATTTAAATGATGGTTGTGAAACACTAATTCACCAGTATTAGCAATATTAATCACATTCACTTCACTGTGGGTGCAGCCAGTAAAGTGTTGCTGAGACAGCAATTGTACAGTGTACAATATTTGTACAGCAGTAGAGTCATTCCTCTGGCATATAACAGCACATTGATCACCACACTATGTGGTAACATAGAGACTACAGCTCCCCAAACCTCCTTGCTTAAGCATGGCTCTAGTTTATGACATTTGCTCAGACTTTCTGAGAGTCACTGAAGCCATGGATGCAGGAGGGGTGAGCCCCGTCTGCAGAGCCTTGGTATTGCTAATTTCTCTCTGCAAACCTTGATGCTTAACCAGACTGAGAAGAAAACTTCGGCAAGTTTCAGTTTCCCATTTTTTGTTCTCTTTTCCTTGAAGAATGAAATCTATACCACTGAGGAAAATCCTGGCAGATGGTTCAAGTACTTAGAACCTGTGTCCCTCATAAACAGCCTGAGCAGGATTTTGTTCTCACTCCTGTTGGAGATAGGAGAACAACAGCACCCTATGAAGACATGCTGTTTGTTTCCAAGTGCATTTACACACATCTGCATCCCCATGAAAACCAAAAAAATTTGCTCATATACCTATTATTAGTGTCAATGGTAATATTTTTACTTTTGAGTAGTTACAAATGCATATATTTAAACAAATAGTACCCAGATTAAAGCTTGTGACCTTAACTAAAGTTGCATCTTGAAGCTAGTGATGTTCTAAAATTATTATGTGGTCTGAAAGAGATATGAAATAGTAAAGAAGAAAATGCCCCAACCCTCGGAGCAAACACAACACACAAATCTATTGAGGAGAGACCAGAATCTCCAAATTCACAAGACACTAAACAGCATCATGCATATGAGGTGCAGCATCTGCATTTCTCCATCAGCTTGCTCTCCAAGGCCTTCGTACAACTGTGATCCTTTTACACATCCAATTAAGTGGATATCTAACACAATACTATAGTTTCCTCTGTACGGCAAGAACATGAGGAAAAAAGATTAAGAAGGTTATTGAAATCATCACCAAAACTTCAAACAAAATGAATCATTATTAGCTGCTAAAGCTAAAATGATGGAGAAAGGAGAAATACCCACATCACTGTAGTAAATAAATAAGGTACAAAAGTCCCACATACTTGACATTTGAAGAACAAAACTATCCATCAATGTCTTGGCACAGATCGATCAAACAGAATGCTACTGCCGAAAACCTAATAGTATGATGGTAATAATGTAGCTATAAAACCTCTACTCTATAATTGACTGCTTCCACTTCAAGCTAACATGTCTAAAAGAGTGACTAATGTTCACCTTAAGATTTCACTTGCATTGAATGACAATCAGGTACACCTCACACTATTCTCTGTAGATTGCTTATGCTGGATAATTGTCGAGGGACATAAGCCAGAGGGGAAATAGTCTACTTAAATAAAGAAATTTATCTGAAGAATGGTACGATAATCTCAAAAGAAAATATAGTTTCTCATCTGACTGCAAAATATAATGCAATACTCTACTTCAACCAATACATTTCCTTCCTGAAGCAGAAGCATCAGTAGTGACTCCATAAATGGCCACAGTAGGTTTTATATTTCAAATAGATATTTAAACTTTCAGCAAGGTATAAAAAAATGCCAAAATTGCAGCGTATATTCTTTGAGTACAGAACATACTTCCGAGAATTTATAGGTAGATTATATGCTTTGGTCAGATTTTCCTTTGGTAGAGAGGGAAATAATGCAATTTCACTGAAAGTCAATAAAGTTAATTAGTGTTATAGAACCAAACAGAGCTATACACTTCAATGACATGATCTGTCTTTACAACTTTTGTGATCTTACAGAGTAGACTATTTTAAAAATAGTATTAGATATCACACTGCTTATTTAGTTTTAATTCAAGAGCCTAAGATGAATTTAAGCATATTTTTGTACTTTCCTAAAAGAAAAGAAATTGAAAAACTGAAGAATGAGTTTTTTTGCTTTGTAAGTTTCACTGCAGAAAAAATATATTTATAATTAAAATATTTGGAACTCCCTAATGGACCATGAGTGTAAGTCAGATTGCTCTGTCGCCTTTGATATATACTTAAATGTAATTGGCTAGTCTTAGTGATGTATTTTTAAAGAGCTATCTATTGATTAATAATGTTTCAGTATTAATATAACCACTTTGTGTGGATCAAGAAACATCAATAGCAGAAACTCATATTTATCCACAAATTAACTGCATATAGATCCGTTGTTTTAAGCCAAATGGGGTGCATCCCCTCATTATTTTACAAGAGGAATGAGATAACTAATAGTGAAGATTAAAGCAAAACTTGGTTTTACATTTTAGCTGCATACAATGGATAAAGTTCATGCATTTACGCTCTTGCATAAGGAAAGGATGCAAAAGCAAAACTCCCACCTGTAGGAATCTGTGACACAGTAGTTTGGTATTTTGGGGCCTTCTGCACTAATGCTAGACAAAATGAAATGTATAATACAAACAGAGGTGTTTTTTCTTTTTTTGTAATCCAGTTAAAATGGATTACACCAGTAAATGATCTTGAAATCCGATCCATATAACCAGAGCTCTTGCAGTCATACTCTTCTCACAGCCACCCAACACGCTCCATAAGGACACAGAAGTCTGCTGATTTAAAGAGATATTTGAAAACAATATTCTGGCCTACATGTGGTGAGTCACTACAGAAATATATAGCTGAACATGAAACACAGCTTGCAGATGAAAGTTCTCTACCTGAGACCGTAGTTACACACATACTGTGTATGTAAACACGTGAGCAACAAATTTACATTTCAAGTTCTGTTTGAAATGGCAGAAAAAAGTGTTGTGCCTTCCTCCTGCTAACACTAATGAACATATTCTGGAAATCCCCTTTGCCAAATATTTTACCAAGCAGTTCAAACCTGTATTGTGCAATAAAATCTTAAAAAGATCAGAGAAATTCAAGGTTGGATGAGACTGTAACAGCTATATAGTTCATCCTCCTGTGGCAAGCCAAACTGAGGCCATCCTTTGCAAAATATTTGTCTGTACCTCCCAGTGGAGGGGATGCTACAGCCTTCAAGGCATTAGGTCCAGTGCCTAGTTAAAAGAAAGCTAGATTTCTTTTCCTTAATATCTAACCTAAACTTCACTTACTACAATTCAGACCAATTGACAATTACCCTGTCACAGAGGATATTAGACTGCTTTGACATTTGTTCTTAATGAATCCACACTGACCCTCCTTATCACCTTACATCCCCTGGATGCTTTTAAATCAATTTTTTTTAACACTCTGTTCTATCATCTTTCCACACACTGACTTTGGGAACTGGATCATAATTCCCTGAGCAACACTTTTCACTAGGTTTATTTTATTGATGGTGTGTATATATATACACATGTATGTATATATTATTATTTTTTTAATAAGATAGGTACTACGTTAGTTTTTCCCCAGTCCACTGGAACCTTCTCTTTCTTCTCTGAGTTCTCAAATACAATTATTAATCGTTTAGCAACAGCTTCAGATTGTTCAAGTACTCTAAAGTGAATTTCATCAGGCATTTGGAGCATTTTCAGGCCATCAGAAGAAAAAAAAACTAACATTTCTTGTGTGTTTTTCTTCCTTTCAAATCAAGAAACAATTCAACTTGAAACCAAAAAGGAAATGTAAATCTTTAACATTTTTTCTGTGCCATGTCATGTGGTAATACACCGCATGTTACAGTCTGAACATCTCAAAACTGCCTTCCGAAACTGCTTGCCAAGTTATGTTGAATACTTTTCAGACAAACTTTTATCAGTAGACAATAGTAATTATTAAAATCAGCAATCTCTCTTTTCACCTCCAATACATACAGATCGTCAAGGAATAAATAGACACAAGAAGTGAGGCTGAAGGCATGGCCAGTCCTTGGTTGTTTTTTTGCTACTCTGGTGAATGAAACAAACTTTCACCCCAACTGAGAAGTTAAGGGAGACTTCTGGTGACTTTGTATAACCGGAGTGGTGCAGAAAAATAGAAACATTCTGATAAATCTCTGAAAACAGACTCTGAAATGGAGGAAAGTTGGTGAAAATTTTATTACTGCTCTGTTTCATGTGTGATTAAACACATAAGTAGGTAGCCTGTCCATGCAAATTAACTAAAGCCAACTATGGCAAAAAGCAGGATCTTCCAATGTACGCTCACCTCGAGAGCTTCGAAGCACCAGGCTATGATCAAACTGTCCCTGTTCAGAAGAGACCACAGAGACAACAGAGTAGGACAACCTATCTGCCATCAGTTACCCCATTAGCATCTTAAACTTTTACTGAACCATCAGAAGGAACAAAATAAGGACCTCTTGAATCTTAAATGCATAAAACTGCTTATCTCCCTTCGTATTTTCCTGAGTAGGATGCTGGAATCTGTCTTAACCTCTCTTCTGGTCAGTATATGGGCAACCTATTTGAGCTAGGACAACCATGACTAAAGCTAGAGCTACAGGGAACGTGATACTATTGAAGAAACACAGCAAATACGAATGGAGTCTCAGCAATGCGAAACAAGACAGCACAAATAAAATTACTCACTGCCCCCAGTGAAGATGGTACCTGATCTACAGGAGGCACAGTGAAGATGTTCATGATCTACAGAGCTACATGGCTGTGGATCCAGCAAGCCAGGGACTTGTGTGCTTTACAAACCAAGGAACTTTTTCACAGCATCTGTCCTCAACAAAACCAAATGATTTGTTGAGCCTTACAGATAATAGGGTCTCTTCTACCTGTTTAGGAAAGTATGTGAAAACAACCGGACTAGAGGAGCTAATCAGCACCCCAACTGTACTAAGGAAAGTCTTGCTATAAGCAATGGAGAATAATGAAATGGATGAAGCATTTTGTCCTTTCCTAATCAGTAATTCTTTTCAATGCAGATTTAAGTCTTGGGATACAGCTACTACGTTAGAATGGCTCTTCTAAGAGTTCCCACCTCTTCAGAGTTTGTAAAAGCTTAGAATAAGCTATAATATAATAATAATTATAATAATAGAATAATAACAGGGTAGAATAATAATAATAATCAGAATAATAATAAGAATAACAGAACAACAGATAATAATAATTAGAATAATAACAGGGTATCCACTCCATATCATGACAGACTACACCATCTTGATCCCACATTGGATCCCACAGGCTTCTGAAGCACTAAGAGGAGGAAGGGGAAAGTAACGGAAGCACATTTTATTATAATCCACAATTTACTGTGGGTCTGCATGTCCTAAAATTGCAGCTACTGCAGGGAAAAAAAAAAAAACAAAACAAGGATTGGCTGCTTCAACAGAAACATCTTTCATAAAATTTCCGTATTTTATTTGTTTCCTAAATATAATTCTAAGGTTGATTTTTGCCTTTTGTGAAGAATAAAATAATCAACTTTGCTAGTTTTCTTCATCCAAATAATTCTGTAATTTTCATTGACTGGACTGCTGCTCTAAAAGCTTGGCTCATATGTAGAGGTTGCTACAAATTAAATGCTGCAAAGTAAGTTGTAAAAGAAGTAACATGGCACTATATCAAATGAAGTTTAAAAATTTTCCACTTTCCTTTAGCCAATCTCACAGGTGCTTTATATTTCGCGATAATATTTTTATACAATGAATAATTCTAAGTCACAATGATCCACCCAAATCCCCAACAAGTTAAACAGATGCATAAGAGGCAATTGAGAAAACAAGCAGTAACACTAAAAAAAAAAAAAGCCATTAAACATGCAGAGAAAGCTTTTACTAGGGCAAACAGATAGGTCTAGTTGTGCAAAAAAGGAAATATAAGGAGCAGCTTAATGGTCTTAAATGCATCAGTAATTTTAAAGTATATTCTTTGTTGTTTTTGTTGTTGTTGCTGTTGTTGTTGTTTTGTTTTTTAATAGTGAAAGGATGTACGCAGTACCTAAAAGCTGCTATGTTTAACTGGACAAATGAGTGACCACTGTTTACTACTACAAAATCCAGGTCCTACGTCCATGAGTCATTTTTGAGAAATTGCAGCAAATTAATAAGGATCTCTATCTATGGTTGAAAATATTTTTGTATAACAATGAAGTCATTACTCTTTTTATTTCTGTAAATTCCATGACAGCGAGAAATAGAAGCACCATAAAAATCTTTTTCATAACAGTTGATTAGAAAATATGGCCCGCAGAAAGTCTAGTTCTCTTTGCACTTTGCACATTAAGAATCCAAATACGTTAACAAAGCTGGGATTTTAACCCCCCACAGCTTTAACACAAAGAAGCACATTAATAAGATACAATTTAGATTTGCATTTTTTAATAAGCAAGGGGATCAAAGAAAGTATGAATGCTGAAGGGATGTTAAATCAAGTGCAAATTCAAACATTAAGGTATACTACAGAATGAAGAAACATTTTCTCCAAAGTAGGAGCAGTAAGGTTTTCCAGAAGTAGTGGTCAACAAATTGTTCTTTATGAATTGTTTGCTTCTTTCTCTGGGAGAGAAGCAGGCACATTCAAGTTGCACCAGATATTTCAGTGACTTGCATAACGCTCACAGTTGATCAACAAATCAGCAGGGATGGTGGAGGACCAGCAATGAAAGGATTAATCTTTCTAATAACCTTATGCTGTTCTCATTAAAGACTTTGGTCTGTTTCTACATGAGAATATGACTATCTTGAACTACCATCTATTTTCATTCAGACATCGGGATGTGATAGATCATTAAGGAGGCCACAGAGCTGAAATCTACTGGGAGTAACCATTAGCATTGGCACACCAACCACAAAGGACTGGTGAAAAAGACTGCTGCTGACCTGCCATTAAAGAGAGCTATGTAAGCACATCTTCACATCCCACAAGGCAGCTGTGCTACCTCCCAAATGGCAGAATGCAAACCAGTACCAGCACTTCTGGCATTTGTACGTATTTAGGACAGCTGACAGGTACATAAAGGGGAATATGGCTGTTGAAAAGGGCACCAAGAAAACAAGGAGGAAATGGTCTTGACAGGCTAATGACAAACATTCTTTTCTGTAAAACTGTTTTACATTTTTTTTAAGAATTGGGTTCAGAAGCTAAAGCTGCCTCCAGGCGTGACCAGCATTTACTCATCAGATCACCACAGGCCTCAATGACCTTGGCAGTCTTTCAAGGATCTTATTTTTACATGGATGAACTGTTCCTGAACAATTTCTCCAAACAGGATTTCTATCAATGTCAGGCACACTTGTCTTCTCATTCTACTTCCTTTTCCTTGATTAAACATATTTATAGTGGACATTTAAGAGAGAAAAACAAGTGTTCACTAACATGCAGTTTAATAAAATGAAATCAATCAATCATAGAACTAAAATGGCATTTGCAGTTTTCACACTCTTCACTGCTTGCATGCTCTGTCCCTCTGCCTATCCTAGTGATTTACTACGTAAATTCATCAGGATAGGGTTTATCTGGTATTCTGTGTTTGCATACTGCCTGTCAGAATAGTGCCTCATTCCTAAATGGCTCTTGAACATTAATGCAAGAAACATGATTCATACATGGATTATCTCCATCATTTTTACAAAGAGCGACAGAAGATAATATCTTTTGAAGATATTATATCACTTTCAACACTTCAGTGTCAGCGTGGAGCAAGGGTGTACATTTGCTGTAAACTTCCAGTTCTGGGAGTTTCTCATGAATTCGCATGAATATTTAGGGTACCATGCTCAATGTAATTGGAGTGTACAATGGACTATTTCTTTGCTTGCAACTAGCGTCATAAAAATACAGAATAACTTTGTTGCTTCACTGAAAGGTGTCAAATTCTGTCTCATTCCATGGCCTTCTCCCATCTTCAAGACAGACCAACACAGAGCAAGAAATTTAATCTACAGCTCTTTAAGCATCACACAGAAGAAATAAGTATGGTATTCCTTCTCTGCATAAATAGTACATAATAGAAATCTAATAAAGTTGGGAAGAAGTCTACGCTAGCACCCATGGATGAGCCCCTATCCAAACACATATACTGAGTTTTTAAGCAGAATTCAAGATTTAGTTCTCAATTACTGGTTCCTGTCTTGTCTCCCACCCATACCAACAGCAAATTAATTTATACTATCCTACATACACACCTATCTTGCTAAAGTGAAGTTTAATGGAGAGGAAATAGGTACAAAAATGTCCTGGGAAGTAGCTGTTATTGGCTGCTGTCAGACAGGGATAGATGGACATCAACTCTGATTCTCTGCAGAAATCTTTCTATTCTTAAATTCCTAAGAAATGCATAAAACACAAGAGGCTGAACAAATGCATTACTCTATATCCAAATACAGTGGGTTTTTTTTTCCTTTAATAGCAAATAAACATCAGTGGAAACTTTGATTCTAAACATTTGCCCTAATCTTTGCTAATTTTCAGTAATGTATTTATTAAGTCATGTTTTCAGTCACAGAAATACAGTAACAAATGGACAAATTTACTGCTTTCAAAGTGATGAAAGAGTTAAATTTCTCAATTCACTAACAATTCATATAGTGCCCTGTGAAAATTTTAAAGCTTGGGCTGCCTGAATGTAAGATGGCACAGGTATCACGTGGCACAGTAATCATGCTGGATGAATACTTGAATTACTGACTGGGACAGATCTATCAAGCTTTATTGAGTTGGTAAAAACAAATGGCTATAAAGATCAACTTTGGTTTATGAATTTGGCCCACATAAAGAAAGAGAGAAACGTTTATTCAAATCAGTTTCCAGCACAATAGCTGAAAGCAAGCAGCCATCAATAAAATAAATTGGTGCATTATCTAGTACTATTCAATATATTTTAAATATGTTGTAGGAGGCACTGTTATATACGTGTTATTCAAAAATTGCTCCAGTTAGCTATTGAAACAATATGGTACGATATTAATGCCAAATCTTAACAAAAGCTTTTTTGGCTTAGCCAAAGGGTGAGGAAAAAAAAAAAAAAGCCTCCCCACCCCCACCCCAAAACACAAAATTCTACAAAATTATAATTTTCTGTACAGCACTGTCACTAGATATATTGCATGGATACTGATTTGTAAACTAACTAGAATAAAAGAATCACCCTTTTAATGAGGGTAATATATCATGACAATGTCAATTTGATTAATGTAATGGGGCCACATTTCAGAAGAAGGAAATTACAGGTCGTTAGGGTGAGTTAAAATTATGTTATGGATTTGAATGATTTTCTTCATTTTGCTAATAATTTATCAAACATTTTTCTTGGAATATCTTACGTTTTTCTTTAAAATCTCACACCATTCTTCTTGTCTCCAACCAATTTTAACTCAGAAAATGACAAGCATGAGAGAGAAAGCTTTGTCTGATCATGTAACATCTGGATTGATTAGAAAAGAAAAGAAAAAAACTTGTGAATCTGCTATGAAAAATAACTTTTTTTTTTTTTTTAAATATAATTATACACACAAGTCCCTTTTTTTCTAAACACAGATTTTTACTAAACACCCAGTTGGGTAAGTTTTGTGCCTTGGAGATACAAAAAAAAGATGACAAGCAAGACAAGGCACAAGAGTTTAGAGGACGAAAATGAAAATTTGGAGGCAGAGGAGGCAGCTTAGGGAAAGCACAATATAAAAGAACAAGATAAAAAGCAAAATGGAGGGATGTGATAACAGGGGAGAGGCAGTTCGGGCAGAATACATATGTAGGGGAGAGTGAGAGCACTTGAGGCTTAAAGGTAGAGACAGAACTTGAATCTGATGTGGTAAAAGATAAGGAGAAGATCTAAAGAATGCACAAAGCTTACAAAAACAAAGAAACAACTAGGCTGCCAAAAATAAAAAATTTCATATGTTTCTACTCAAAGAGTTTTAAAAAATTACCTGGATGCAAAGGAATGAGATTTTCCCTACTATTGAGGTCAGCAGAGAGCATTAATACAAACACAGGGGAAGCATGGATCCACCATGGGTGCAGAAGATGCCCCAGAAGACAGTGATGGATCACTTCATATACACCTATGCAAATGTCCTCTTTTGGAGAGAGAGCGAGAGAGAGAGAGGAGTATGACTTTAGCAAATACAGGAGTGCATACAGCAAGACTGCTAGAAATCCATGGCCAGCTTCAGCCATCTCAAGTCACAGTGCAAAAGAAATGCGTTGGTTAACATCAGTTCAGATCCTATTGGTAGATGAAATACCTGTGTGCTATCCCACACTTGGAAGGCTGCTGCAGGGAGTGGCTGCTTTACATGCTGCACACCCCTTCTGCCCACCACATCGGGCATCTCCCAAATGCGCTGAGGTTTCAGCATGAAGGCATGGAGTTTTGAAATCTTCCTGTGGCATTACTTTACCCTGCTATCTACAGTTGTTTTAAAGTAAAATTAAATCATTTCTTTGCTCTTGCTCCTGAAAAAAAGCCTGATGAAATTCAGCAAGTTGAAGACAAGATTTCATTATGTGTTTTTGCAAAATCTGGTTTGTATTTGATTTGAACCAGGCAAGTCATAGTTCAAATCCACAGATCTAAACACAGCTTTTTATATTTGATGTTTGAGTAATTCTATTTTTTAATCATTACATGTTTCTTCCTACTACCACATGAACACTACAAAAATATTAATGGATTTATGAGTTATCCTCCTAATATCTCAGTGAGGCAACATTATAGCTCCAATTTATAGCTACAGAATCTAGGCACAGAAAAAATATTTATGACGTGGTTGGACCACATGAGAAATCTGTGGTATTAACAAGGGATTTAAGAGATATCTTGAGCAGAAATCTCAGGTCCTCCAATAATTTCTTAATCATAACACCATCTTTCCATACAACATTTTGATAAATCCTAAGGTTTTGGTTAGCATTGAAAATAAATGGACCTAGGCACAGTGCCAAACAGTATTAAAGAATGATTCTTGTATGGGTCTCAAAATCCAAATTCTAATTAAGCTTTTAAGGTAACTTTATGCTTTGTTAAGAAATCTTTTTCATGCATTTTATAGAAGAAATCCCAACCAGTCTTGAATGATGTCCTAAGTCAATTTGAAATTTATATTTTCATCCAGTTAGTGATTCATCTGTCAAAGCAAAGTCCCCAGTCTGACAGACTTCCCAGTAATATTTACAGAGAAAGTCAATGTTAATTTTGTTCAAATGTGGACAGTTGAAACGAGCTCTTACACTAGATAGGTTTTTTCTTCTTAAAACGGCCGTGGTAATTTTTCAGGTAACAAACTTGAAAACGTTGAACACTTCACTTGTCAGTGGTAAAACAATGATCCATAAACCATAAAGTAATACACAATATTACATAGCAGAACAAAGACTACTTTAAGACTCCTTTGTTGTAAGAGTTATAATTCTAAATGGGTTAAGGATCAATGGTCAATGTACAGTTTACAAAATACGTACTACCTTTAACCCATCATGCATTTAGAATATTTCAGAGCAGTACGGACCACTAGGCATTTAGCCATACACAGATTTATGATATTCTTATGCATACTATTCTTAATTAGATAATATTTTAATATGTTCTCTCTGAAAGCAGAAAAGTATATGTCAATAACAACTATGAATGATTAATTCTTCTGTTATAGGATCTTAATTTACTAAGCGGGTAACACAAGTTTGTCTAAATTGAAACCTAAGCATGTTACAAATGTTAATAGAGGGCTAGGTCACTGTCTACATTAATTTGATAAACAAAGTGATGTATTTCATTATTAAAATGTGGTTCCATGAAGTATAGATTAAAAAAGATGAAAGGACACTAAAGAAAACAGGGATCGATGAGATTCAGATTTGTGCTGCATTGCACAGAAGTCATCTCAGTGGTACATAATCCAAGACTGCTTCCAAAGAAACAGAGGAAAACTGTGAATAGAATAGACCTCCAAAGAGATGACTTCCTTCTATATGTGCATTGTAGTGAGGGAACTCAAAGGTAGAAGGAGTGGGGGCAAGTATATCTATTGGCAAAGGTTTGCGAAGCCCAAACGCAGCATCTCTAGATGGCAATGTCCTGACAAAAGGCTGACAGCATCAGGTTTGCTCTGTAGGTCTCTATGCATCAGCTCCAGCACCCAGTGAACAGTGACCCAGTTGACTAGAGACAGTGAGTTGAGTGCCTGGTAAGAAGACCAGTACTGGGATGTTTAGCAATGCCTACAAATACAAGAAAGAAAGGGTACTGAAATCTTGAGCTTTACGATGTTTTCTACAAATGTCAGGAGGTCTGCTAGAAGAGTATTGATGAAACAGGGTCTCAAAAGCATAAAGATACTCAAATTCTTTAGCATCTGGGAAAACTATTTCAGTGCCTTTGCATCCTACAGCAATTCATAAGAAGTTAATCAGATCCTTGCTTGTCAATAATATTCTTCTATGGGAATATTATTAAAAACTCCTGCAGCATGCTATTCAATATCCAGCTTGGCATGATGTGCTACTTTCTAGCACAGTCTTTCAAACAAACCTACTCTGAAAACTAAGGCAAACCACTTTGTAGCTGATACATGACACATCTCCATCCATGATCAAAACTCATGGTTACACAGCTGCCATCCATTTTCAAGACTGTTCGGTTAAGCCACCCTTAACCTGGAATGAAAAGAAAATAAATCTTGCTGGTCAAAAACTGCATGTTTTTACCAAAAGGACATTTAACAGGTCGTGTTCTTATTGTGCATAAATGCATTAACATACAGAGACATGCACATATACACACACTATGTGTACATTGGAATGTGAAACTCCACCTGCTGCTGTATAGTAACATTTTGTAACTAGGATTAATTGCAGTTAGACTTTACATTGTTCAGTAAGCTGATAATGCTGTTGTTCCATTATCTCATGAGAATGTAAGTATCAAAACACAGCAGTTTCTGCTGTAATGTGGAGTACACAGAGAGATTGAGAGACACTGGAAGGGAGAGCGTGAAAAATGGCAGAGGGCATTTAGTACTGAATAAAGAAAAAAGCCACTGCTAATTTCCCAAGGGGTGGGTATATTTAACTGTCACATCTGGAATCCACACTTAAATATCATTAAGGATTTGGTTTTCAAAGCAAGGTTATAAATTGAAGTGTTCTGAAATCATTGTGCAATGCTGTTTACATGGCAGAGTGGCTGCAGGTTTTACAGATGTGTGTTGGATACTGATAGCCACAAGAATGAGTAACCCCAACGGGATGCTCACATGGATGTCCTCCTTGCCAAAAAGGGATGCTTACAAAAGCAAAGCATCTTAACACCAGAGTTGGAAAGTCTCAGGCACAGTTCTAGAGCTATTAGTACAACAATAGCCTCTTCTCAGCCAAAAAAAAAAAAAAATCACATCAAAGTATTCCTTTCAAAGATTCTCATCATGATAGCCACGCTCCAGCCAAGCGGGTTGCTGAAAGAGCAGCAAAGGAAAACAGTAGGAATGTTACTGATGTGCTTTTTGAAAAATACTTCACATATAAAAGAAAGTCTTTGTCTTCTGAGGTCTAACAAAATGCAGGTCCCAGTTTACTCAAGAAAAAGCTCAGCACCAAATGAAGTTTAATAAAGACATCCAAAGTTAGTGGGAACTCTGAATTAGTAAAGGGGCTGTAGATTCACCCTCTATTCATCTGTTCATACATGTACCTCTTGATGAATTTAAAAGCCCTTAAACCCAACAAACAAGCGAACCTCAGTAGTTTTTGGAAAGGTCAAAAATACTTTGATTATGAACAGCATTGGTGAAGCGTTTTGGACTGCTAGTGTAAACATCTTTAGCATTATGGAAAAGATGAAAAGATAGAGAGCGGCAGACAAGGTACAAACAAAGACACTGTATTTCGCCAGCAAATGCATATGTGAATTCTGCATGTGCTAGTTAGCTTTGAGCTATGTTAGGTCATGCTGTGTGACACGCATTTGATTTGATCTAAGATTTAGAAGGACACACCTATCAAAATATGTTTATAAACTGCCTGCAGAATTAGTCAACTGCATTTTGCCTACATCTGAAGTAGATGTGGAATGTTTATTTGTAGACCCAAAGGCTAACTGCAGTCAAAGAATGCTGCCGGATTCACTTTTTGTAGGAAAAACAACTGGTGTTCATTCTATTGCCACCATATTAATCACTATTTGTTTGAATATGGAACTTGGGAATTAAAGCTATTTCCCTCAGCCTGTTAGAATAATACCGTGCAACATCTTTGTTTAATTATTGTTTTTAAATTACAACACAACAGAGAAAACATAAGACAAATTAAAAACCAAAATGAATTGGTCTGTTTACATCTGTACACAGAAAACTGGAATGAATGACACAGATTGCCATTATAAAACAACATTTATGCTTCAGTAAATGAGGTGTTACACTCTACCGGAAGAATACAACTATGGTATCTCGGAGAGCACTGTTTCAAACAGCAGCATACATAGCTTGCATTTATAGAAACTCATACTTTCATTTCTATCAGTCACTGCATGGATCTGTACAAGCTAACTTTTATCTGACACATAGATGTTTCCAAGGAGAACACCTTATGGGCTTTCATCTGCTTATAGACTTCTTTCTTCTTTTACATCAATGTCGTCAGAAAGGGGACAATCAGATAAATGTGCACACATTGGAATGAACTATTCCCCTCTGTCCTATATAAGGGATGTTTAACATATGCTCCCATCTTGCTTTGGTGTATTATTCTAGCCTGGAACTTCTCCCTTGTACCCAAGGACCCAAAAACCCATTTCCATGTAGTACTCGTAAACTGAAGTGCCAGACATGGCCATGTTTGAGTTAAAGTTGTCAGACTGCAATAAGAAAATGTGCTCCAATGGTAACGTGTCATGGGTATGGGTAATCTGTCCAATTTTAATTTAGTTGATACATTAGGTTGGATTTCTAATTCTGTGTTTATCTCCAGACAAAAGACTACATTCTTAAAACATGGCTGAACTGTTCAAGTGAAACAGGGATCGAAATGCTAATTGAGTCTTCTCCCAGAAAGATTTTACTTAGATCTGTAATACAAAAGGCCAGCTAATGGAAATATATGCAAGAAATTTTGTTTATTCGGTTCAAACCATATAGACAGGTTAATTAAAAATGCACAAAGGATTTGTTTACTGTGTATCAAGACCGGGGTTCTTGGTGTTGTATTTAAGCAGGTGCATAAAAGAGCAAGGAAGGGAAAATAGAAATGTATACTAAGAAAAAAAAAAAAGGTATTTTAAAAAGAAAATCAATATCCCAGGCAACAGAAAAGATGGTAATTATCATTTGTGCAAATGAGAGGGTAGTTGGAATAAGAGCCAATGTAAATTTTTTATTCCTTTTGTAGTCCAGGCCATTCTGAGACTTCAAACTTCAGCATGCTAGAATGAACTGATGACAAAAGAAAGAGCTGTATCATGAGGAATCCCCAGGCAAAGAAGCATGTGAGAAGTAGAGCATCCCCCACATGGGGCACAGAGGCCACCTTGCTGGGGAGAGGTGGACTAGAGCCAGATTATTTCCCTCTCTAACCCAGAGATCAAGCAATACACTTCCAAAGGTGAAGCTGTGGAAACCTTCTCAAACAGATGAGTTTGGGTAATTCCCCTCTGGGAATTTATCTGGGATGATTTAGGCATACTCGGGAGTGAGTGCCATAAGAGGACTATACCAGCCAGATATACTACCATCCTGACACTGCAACCAGCTGCAACAGAAGCTCGTCCTTTTTTGTCTTGAACATCTTTCCAATGCAATGAAAGATTCTTGTTATTTTAAATTCATAACTACAACCAATTTTCTTTGCTTATGTCCTGATCCAAAGTACGCAGCCTCCCAAGAGGTGACCTTATGGGCTGAAGCAGTAACCAGGTGTCTAGATGCTTTGTTTGACTGAGACCCTGGAGTTGAAACCAGTTCTCATACAAGCCAAGAAGAAGTCCATAGATTTTATCAGTAAAAGCACTGATGTGTCATCAACTTACATTTTCTGTTTTCTTGCTGTTCTGTAAAAGGCTGATAAATACTTCTATTATTTAATCTAAATTGGGATATATTTCTAGCTGGCGCACTCGAGGGAAACAGCTCTGTCCTCCACAAAAGCATAGAAAGATCAACTTTAGACAGCAGAAGACTGCAGTTTTGATCAGAACAATTTGATGCAAGGGCCTCTGCACAGACAAATGCCTGTCAGCTCACAGCTCAGCTACGGAACACCAAAGGCTTACCTCCACTGGCACACAGCCTCAGCAAGGGCCACAAAGATACTTGCTGGAAACATAAGATCCTATATAAATAATTCTGCTAGAGTAGCAGGATCTTTCTACATCCCACGTTCCAGAACTCTCTGTATTCTTGACAGAATAATTTTTGATAATACATGTGGCGGGAGGGGGGCTGTTCAGTTCATGTATGACATAGGTAAGATTAGAATAATGAAGTTTTTGAAGTTTTTTGGAATGAAGCAACAGAGGAGAGGCAGTGAAAGTAGTAAATGACGCATGTAAATGTATGCTGACCTAATACAGAAACAGACGACAACGAACAGATAACAAATAACTCAATTTGAGTTGTTTAAAAAAGTATTCATATAATATGGGAAGAACTGCTTAAAACCCAAAGGATCTAAAAAGATTAAAAATTAACTCTGATGTATTCAGAATGTTAAATATGCAAATACGATTTATAAAACACAGATCAAAAAAGTTTTTCAAACATACTGATTTTACCTCCCCTTTCTTACAGGTACGGAATTTTACTTGCACAGTTTTTACCATTTCTCCATTTCTCCAGACACAGTTACAATACTGAAACAAACAAACAAACAAACAAAAAACCACCAAGGTTATCTGATATTCCAGCAAGTACAGACAAATCTGCAACTACAGGCTGAGCTGAAAGCTTCCTTTGGAAAGAGAGGAATTGCAACCACTAATTTGTTCAGGATGTAAGCTTTTACTAACATAAAAAGTATATTAAGAACAAAATAGTACACCAAGTTACCTCATGTTATGCTTCTCAATAAAAGCAATGTTATTTCTAGAGATATTTAACAAATCCAGCTCATCCTGAGTTGCTGTTAGCTGGGGAGACTTGGCAACTCCTAAATCAGTTTGATCGGAGTACCTAGGTAGGAACTGAAATGCCTACTTTCACATTTGCAGGCTTGACAAACTTGGCCGCTATTTCCCAGCCCTTCTGGTTACAAAGATAACCCTCAAAAGTGAACTGTGCATAAAGCAAATGCAGATTTGTCCTGTTGAAGCTGCTGGGGTGGAGGTGTTTGACACAAATCAAAACTCCAAACTAAAAAATAACTGACGAAACAACACAGCCTCCACCTCCTAGCTTCTGTTTACAGCTTTTTTAACATGGCAAAAAAAAAAAAAAATTGACGACACTCCTGTCATAACGCGGATGCCATTAAGAACTATGTAGGGTTTCTGCAAAGCTTTCAAAAGTCATGTCACTTCCATGCTGCTGTGAACTGGGAAATGTGGGAACTGGAGCATGGGTTAGCACCAACTTCACTTTTTTAAGGAAGAAAAATTGGAGCCAGAGGAGTGATACAGTGTCTGAGACCACTCCTTTCTAAATCCGGGGCAGGGGGAGAGTAGTGACCATTCAATAGTAGAGGAGATACAACCTTTATCTTACCAGAAGGACTGGAAAAAAGGTAGAAATGGGAAGGGAGAGAAGCGCCATAAGAAGGACACTTCGCCTTCCATTCCAGGCATAGTTATGCAACTTTGAGAACTTGCAAAGACAGAACAAAGCAGAAAAATGAAAAAAAGCAGCAATGAGAGTGTAATTTATCAGATATTTACCAGATAAAATCTTTTGTGAAACCTAGGCTTTAGAATGAGTTCTGAAATGAAAGCTGGTGAGAGTTGCAAGTGCAAAGAAGGAAAATTACATTCCTCAGAGGGGTTGCCAGAAAGTCGAACTTTGGCTCTCAACTTCCTTCTCAACTGTAAATGCTGTTGTCTTCTGGTAGCCGTCTAGAACCAGCTTCAGAGAAATGTTTCAAACATCTCTGTGTTGGCTCTTAGCCTGAAACTGAGCACTTAATCCAAAACTGTGAACTTCCAGGCCCCTGCTCAGCTGCTACATAAAGACACACAAAGTCCGTAAGCGCTTTATTCTCAGTCCTGAAGTTTCCACATTTGAGGTTAGACCACAGACCTTTGGGCATGCCCATATTGCCACTCTCATGTTACTAAACTGTATTCTGAATTCAACCTCTGCACAACCTCACTATTAATGGGCAGAGCAGCTTTCCATTTAGCTGATAACCAAGTCCCTCAAGATCCACACTGGAAATGTTTTTCTCTCTCTCTCTCAGATCTAAGAAGCTTAAAGCCTACCGGAATTTATTTGAACTTGCTTAATAAACTGGATGCTGCAAGAAATGCAGCCGTTTTAACAGAAAATGAGGACAGAAAATGAGATAGTGACAACAATCCAATTCAATTATTTCTGTTAAATGCAGAAGCAATCCTTGGAGCAGAATTGGAACTCTGTACTCCACCTCCCCAGGAGAAGGCTAACCACTAGGTTACAGAATCATTATCACTCTTACATCCTCTGATATCCTCTTTGTCACAGGGTGTAAGTCCTTTTGTGGACATAGGGCCTAATTAAATTATCAAACCTGACATAATGTAAGTGTCCAAATACATTTAAGCAGTTTCCACCTAGGGGGAGAA
>VXAL01009618.1:47752-114645 GCA_013399475.1 Chauna torquata | reverse complement strand
AAAAAAAAAAAAGGAGGAGGATACTTGAACTTAACAAAACTACCCTCCCCCTCAAGTTCTTGAACTGCATCCATCACAGTACTGCCTCAACACTTGAGAGCACAGGAAAATGCAGATTAAAAGGACAGGGTCTGGACCAATTCCAAAAGATCAAAACCTCAAGCTTAGTTAAAAAGTACCTACTATTGTGCAGGACTTACTCTCAGTGCTATGTAGATCTTAAAATAAAATAAAGACAGAACTATACGCTGCTTGTTCAAAAGAGAAGTAAAGGCCTTATTTTTTGAGTACAAATTGTATGTGACTTTAATAATATGAATTCTGTCAAGTGGTCCATACAATAAATTTGCACACAGTTCAACATAACATGTGCACATTAAATAGGATTTGGCATTAAAAGACCCAACATTGAATGGAAATCGAAAATAAATGCCCACATTCTCCCCAGAAGACTATTCACCCCAAGGCCTTAGGCATTAATTTAAGTGAATGAGGAAGCCACTAGGGCAGCTGTCGGTAGCTTATTTGATTTGTGAATAAACAATGGCTTCATTTTAAATGCTATTTACTCCTACTCCATACTAATGTAAAAATCGAAAACACAAAAAAGAACTGACTATTTAAAAACACACATTTTTTAAAAAGCTTTTATACTGCAAAGTTCTTCATTTCAACATGGTAGGAAAATAAAATAGTAAGAACTTCTGTTGCATTATTAATTTTTAACTGCTACTAATGTTAAGAAGCCCTGAGGTTGTATCTTATAGTTAATTGATATTGTGCATTTGGCTGTATATTAATGAGAACTTAGGGTATCATAGGTCATTCCAATAAAATCTTTGGGCTTGTCAGCTTGAATTATGTATCTTTACATCTGTAGAAAACAGTGGCAGTATGATAATTAAAGTAGTTGATATATGTTGTTATAACTTGTTAGTAGAATCAGGTACATCATGTCCAAAGTGCAGATGCCAATCCAGTCTGGCACTAATATCCATCAAATAGATTATTAATTACGAATAGTTTCTATGCAAAGAGAAGCATTTAGCTGCACAGTGAATTTTCAGATTGGAGCACAGTCATTTCTTCTTGATATTATCAAGATTTAATTACAACACAAAGCCACCATCTCCCTGGCACTACAAGATGAAAATGAGGACCTTTACCCTATACATCCATATAGAAAGTGCTGAACTTTGTGTGTACGCATGCCTCTGGGTTTCCAAGTAACTACATACATAACCTCATGCAAGCATTGAGGTTTCATATGAAACAGCTTCATATTATCAGAATTCATATTTACATGTAGGTTTTACCTTATACAGAATTCAGAGAGGATCTGTCCAGAAAGATGCAGTTCTATTGCGCTCCTCTACCAGAACATACATACTTTTTGGTTTCCATGTAATTTGCAATCTGAAAGACAATTGAACCCAGCTGCCCCAACCTACATTCAATTTCTATTTCACATATAGACATCTTGCCCTATGATCAGGTTCTTGTTTGACATGTAATAGAGGTACAGGAGTATAACAGAAGATGAGGAATTTACATAAAAGGAAGGGAACTGTTTCAAATAATAAGCAAATTTTATCGGTTCATGAATGCAAAATCTGACTATAAAGCAAACTGAGTGCACAAGTTAAATATGCCTTTGTGCAACTGGCACTTACAGCAGCTGATAACAGGATGAAACTGTCCTTGAAAACACTGCAGTGACAGTCTACGGACAAACTGTTCTCGAACGATTTCTCCAATATACATTAAGTGCAGAAAGACTTGTTTTCAACACACACCACAGAAGCTTAGCCTTTTTAGTTTCCCTGGTAAACATGAGTATTCAGGATAGGGGAAAAAAAGAAAAAGAAAAAAAAGAAGTCCCACTGAGCAGTTCCCATTCTGATCTCTGTTGCTAAGATGTAAACCTAGAAAAACTGCGCTGAGATGCAAAAGGTGCTCTGAATTTACACTCTATTTGTAAGATCAGAATTCAGGCTTACATATTCAAACGCACGGCCTCAAAAAGCCTGAGCTCACAAATATATTAGATTTGAACATTTTTACCTTATTCAGGTAAATTCACCCAGGCTATCCTGCACAAAATGACAGCGTTTGCAGAATGAAAAAAGCATGAAGAAAAACAGTCTGCAGGCACTCCTGTCCATGTGCAATGAACCCGTCCAACAGCTCAGGATGTTTCCATGCCCAAGTCAAGTGTGCAGCACATGTGGAGGGAGGGAATCCAACTCCTCCCACTGTCTGCTGTGCATGGATATATGAGATTTCATGTACACACCAGTTCCAGCCGGACTGCCAGATGTCTGAGATTTACAGACATATGGCAGCCTACACAGTAGCATCTAAACTTCTAGGACATATAGGAAACACAGATTAATCTGTTAAATTCTTGAAATCTATACAGACAAAAACTCCGGGTGCAAAAGGGAATGTGTCCAGGAGAATGCAGATGAATGGTGGCTGATGTGGTTTAATGGCCCAAACAACATATAGTCTCTAACATTCAGAGAGGAGCCATCACCCTCACTAATTATTCTTTCTGAGTTATGAAGCAGAGCTTACCAGGTTAGAAAAGGGTATATTCAATACATTAAGGGCACAGTGGCCAAAAGTATGTTTTACCTTCCCAATGTATTGCTCAGGGGATGCACTTCCACATTTCCTCCTCCAAGGGCTCGTGTTTAACACAGGAGGCGCAAAGGAGCCTCAGCTGAGCCAGTGAGTCAGTGTATTATGGACTATAAATTGTTGCATCTACATTAAAGGATAAAGATAAGATAAGAACATGGAACGAGTTGCTTGAAAAATTTCTCTCATCTGTGAACTCAGATCCACAATCGAGCTGTGCACATTAAGCGACGTTTCAGCATGTTTATCTCTGTCTGTGTGCACATTCTGGGTTAACAGCACCAAGCAGGGCAAATTACATTCATCACTGTGGGCTAAACTACACTGAATTACCTCACTATGTCACAAGTTAGGGACACACAGACAAGAGCCACAGCTCAGATTGTGTGTGGATAACTTCTGAACCACGGTTTTCTGTGCCAGACTTCAGAGAAACATGAATCACAGTACGGCTCAGGGGGAGTTTCTAGCAGCTAACATGACTTACCGGAGCAATGCTTTTAAAAAGTCTGTATTTTCAGTTCATATTTTGGTTCAGAAGTGTTTCAGCAAAAGAATTCTTCTGCTGTGCTCTTGCATTCCAAAAATCAAGCACTGAGTCTGTACTTCAGTACCTAAACAGAGCTGCCCTGTTTCTCAGTACCATCAAAGCATCAACTTCCAACCAGTGCTTTTCAAGTTCAGCTGTTCTTTCCCACTCTTCAAAAATTATTCATTTTTTTCTTTGCATAAAGAATGCTTAGATTAATAAGACAAGGAAGAAATGCCCTTGTAAAAGAAAAAGGGAGGGACAGACATACAGACACCCCACTCGCTTAGGCCTAACAACAGGCCTTTTCATTAATTACCTTTCTAATGATGGGTTCTCAAACAATACTGCAAAATTTCATTCAAAATCCAGCTACTCACTGGGGAAAGAGTGTGTTTTATCTTGCTCCCTCAAGAACTCTGAAGCCATCTTCCTCATATTTATATTCTAATCTTTCTATGCTCACTTGTAAAAGCCGATAATTAGGAAAGCCTCTTTGATGGTCAGAAGCTGCACACTATTTCTGTGTGCATGGTAACAGGATGAATCACTGACTGCACTAATCCTGTAAGAGTGTTAAAGGTCCCATGTGACGATTACTGTGAATGCTAAACCTGCCCTATATTGTGCTATTTCCCACTAATCCTAAGAAAATTAATGTTAATTTATCATGAAAAAAGGTTAATTATACATTTACTTCTGATTTAGGCACATTAGACTAGACTCACAAATAATACAGATTTTTTACTTTTTTTTTAATAGGAGGCTTTTGTCTTTTAGCATTCAGTCAGGGACAATACTCTGAAATCGTATCAGGACATTGAGGGGTGGGCCAAGTACAGAGGCAGGACAATGACAAGACCCAGTCATAACTCTAATTAACCTTCAGATCCAGTTTAAAAAATACTTTAGCTTTTGTTCTTAATGCAAAACTTGCAAAGGTATCTGCTTCATCTCTTCTGCCCGTAGTTTTCAAGTATATGTTGAATGCCAATTCTGGTTCAGAAAACAGATTCGAGTTATTTAATTATTTTTTCATTGCTCATTAAAGTAATAACTTATAGAATAAAATTTTCTCCTTTATGAAATACTTTATTGTAATTAAATCACAGGAGTTACTTGACATGAAAACAACAACAACAACAACAACAAACCCCTACATTTTGAATGACTTATTAATATTAGCAGACTCTGATCCTTAGGTACAATCTTGCCATTTTACCCAGGGTCATGTAATAGCTGCTCTACTTACTACACAAACCAACTTTCAGAGATTGCTCGCTGTTCAGACAGTAAAAGTGGGAGCCAACTGTAACAGGCTGTTTGTAAGGTTCTTCAAACCATCTCTGATAAAGGAAAAGAGAAATTAATAGAAAGATCTTTTGCTGAACAACAGTTCTGGTATGATTTGGCAACCTGCTCTGGTCAAAACTACACTGACATGCAATTTCTATGCTGCCGAATGTAAGCACCATACCTTTTTCAAATTAGAGGTTTAGACAGCTATTACATCTTCTATCAGGCACCATAATTTCCGTAGTAAGATGCCCAAAAGGGACAACATTTTTGCCATGAGTTAACCCAAAACTACTTTTCATATAACATGACTTTTTAAATAAGGGGTTTTAATTGACACTATGACCTAAAGGGGAATGAATTTTTCACAATTTGCTTAAAAGTCACTTGCACACTGGGAGCACATCCTAGAAGTCATTTTTTTTGTTCCTCTCGGGCTGTCTGACCAGGCTCACTTATGACCAAATTAACACCCAATTTTGGCAGATACAGCTCCACAAGCTACATCATCTTGTATTTTTTCTACTTTGCCAATTATCTTAACTGGTGTAACTGAAAGTGTTAAAAAGCAATTGCTCTGAGGGTTATTTACAATACTATTTAGAGAGGTTACTTCATAGTGAAAACCACAGGGTTTTGTTTGTTCAAAAGTGGATGAGAGAAGAAAGTATTCGAGTGTTTTTTCTTTTTTCTCTCTCTTAAGATCAACAAGCAGTTGGTTTAATTATTAGCTTACCCATGGACCTTAATCAACAGCCACGTCTTCTGAACTCCCTCCTGCAAGACTCAGTCTCCAACCACCTTGATACTTTTTCAAACATATCATCATTCTTCACATATTTGGGCTGTTTTCATTGCCCACAACATGGAGTGAAGAGGAATGGTGTTATGACAAGGGGTTTCACGAGGCAGCTTCCTTAAAATCTAAGTGGATAAAACTCTTTCCCTAAGCCTCTCCCTTACAGCTGAGGTGTGCTTCCTAAAATTATCTTTCTGTCCAGTGGTCTAGTCTCTTCCTGTCACACCACACAGAACTATCTGCGTATTCCTTAAACACTGGACAATTTGTGCAGGGCTGCACAGTATCTGCCAGAAGATAATACCAGCGGGTCACTCATTGATTCCAGCCAAAAAGCAACCAGCAAAGGCAATAATGCACAGCACTAACATTTCTCAGTTACAGAAGTTAAAATTTAATTAACCAGCAACAGAAGCAGTTAAACAGATATTACCTGTATCATTTGCATATATTCCACTGTTTTCCCTGGTAAAGCTTAAGTTCTACTACATCACTGCTTATAGTTAAATGTATACTATTGTAATGGGATGTGGATCTGGTCCAATTAATTTTACTAAAATAGCATTTACATTCTTTCTTACTTTTATTTTAGATGTGCCATCATAATGTGATGAAAGCCCATTTCAAATTCAGCTGCTTTTCAGAAAAATTAGAATGCCCAAGGTCTAACCTATTTCCTGCATCTTCCAATAGCTTTTTGAAACCATTTCTCTGCTTAATATCCTATAATTTTTTGTTAGAAACATTCTTCAGTGTCTGTGATAGGAAAACTGTGCTGAAAATCAATAGTCAGTCTACTTCTGTGCCTGTAATATGCTATGTATCATAATCCTGTTTTATAAGAATATAAAATGAGCCAAAACAGATTCAATTTTAAGATTCAGAATTCAGACTAATAGGTTTTAATTTAAGAAAATATCTGTCACCATGAATAGGCAAACAAATGGATTAGATTCTCCGGTTTTATTCCTTAGGCCATAAGTGTTAATCTCTCAGCAGAACCAACATAATACACCACTATAGATTATCAAAAGTGACTACTTGCTGCCGTGAATTATTCATTTGAAAGGTTATGCACCAGTGATAATATAAATTATATTTGAAAAATATTCATATAACATTTTAATAAGCTTTAAAAATGATTTCTTTCCCAATATTTAAACTAAAAATAAAATTTAGTGTCTCAGAAGGAATTATGGATTTATTGGATGTGTTCAAAAGTCCTGCCATAAGGTATCTAAGACTTAGGGGGAACTGATCATCTAAATGCTCTTTCAGATGTACTTGCTCAATAAATTAAAGATAATACATGTACAGTTCTCTCAAAGGCCTGTAATCAAATTATTCCTATGCATACAAAGAGCTGGTGACAGCTTACAATTTATGATAAAACCCAGAATTTCTTGCCTGTGCTGCCAGAGGAAGGATCTCAAGGAAGAACTTAACACCCAGGATAGGCACAGCAGTGAGGGGGAAGGCAAAGGAAGCTCCAGTGCCACAAGCAATGCCCAACACAGCGCCTGACCTCAGCCCAGCGTCACTGTGCATCTGCACTGCTCACTCCCATACAAATAACTAATAGAAAAAGAAAGGTTTTTAAGATTTGAAAGCATAGTGAGAGTTTTTACAACATAGTGATTTGGGAGATCTTACCCACAGAAAAAAGTGATAGATACTGCTGAAGCAGCCTAATGAAGAATCTATAGAAGTGAGGTCGCTTTTAAAATATATTTTAAAAGATAGTCTGAAATTGAAACATAAGAAGTCTTTAGTTACAAAGTGTTGAATCATGGAAGGAAAATTCAGAAGTTCTTCATGTTGAAACCAACATCTTTTTCTACTCACCCAGTGGTGATAATCTGAGTCAATCATACCTGAGAAATGAGTCCTACGAATTGGAAAGGATACTTAACTATACCAAAATCAAAGGGCACTTCTAAGCAGCAAGAATGGGATGACAGGATTTGGGCTTCCTACAATTAATGCAGATGCCTTCTAAACATTAGAAACCAGCATTTTTATTACATGTGTAATGGGGAAGGTCTTCTTCTAATAAAATACTTCCTGTTTTATGTGGCCTCTTCAGGTACAGCACGTATGCTTTTTTTGGTTGGTTGGCTGGTCTTCAGGCTCCATAAGTATGCTCTTTATAAATATTCCATTTGTAGATATTCCATTTACAAACCCCTTCCAAATTTCACACTGGATAAAGTTTTTATTTGTGTATTTGATTTGTGGTGCATCTATATAACAAGCGTATTTGCTTCTGTTTCCTGATATGGTTGTCCTCTCTAGGACTTGACAGGTCAATGTTTCCCTTTTCCTCCCTTTGCTTTCATTGCTCTCCAGTGCAAAATCTCAGCCACTCCTCCTCCCTACCCCCTTCTCGCCTTCCCTCAGCTTCTAGCACCATTTCGACACTGACAGATCACCGATCTTCACTTGCATCTCTCATTTCCCCTACGCTGCAGACTGTCTCACTTCTTTGCCTGCTTCTCAAACGCACAATTTTGATGTCAAAGTCAGCCTCTTGAAAATTGTACTTCTCATCTTTTCTTCCAATTCTCACCTCCTTGCCATTACTGTTAACAATACCACTATCTTCCTCAATTCTCTAGATTTCAAATTTCATAGCCCATTCAACTCTTTTCTCAATCACTTTGTCTGCTCAAACTGACATCAAATCCTATCAGTATTTTTCTATGATATCTCCAATATCCACCATGTCCTTTCCAATCCTTCCAGTAAAACCTTTGTCCAAGACTTGAGCATTACTTGCATCAGTTACAGCAAATTCCTGTCTTCTTCCCTATGTTCTAATAAATGTAAAATACAGCTGCTAAAATAATTATCTTTCTTGCCTGCATTGACCGTATCACTAGTTACACATTACTTTCTGTATTGAGTATCTGATTCTTACTTTCAAAGTCTTAGTTTCTTCTACACCTCCTTTCTCCTTTTCTGCTCCATTCTGCTTCTTGCATTTTTCATTGATTTTCTGCGTCTCTTGAAACATCATACACGCCACCACAATGCTGAATATACAATATGTCTTTGTTTCTTCCCTTCTAAAACAACTCCCTGTCCTGCTTACTCGGGTATCTCCTCTTAAAATTCTCTGCTTCCCTTCACCTGCAGTTAACCAGTGCAACATAACCCTTGCCTTTATCTTTATAAAGGAAGTAAGCACCATAATTGAACTGCTTCTCACTCTGTCCATACAGTTTTTGCTGCTCCAGCCTCGAATCCTTTTTTTGAAACTAATACAAGTAAATGATTCCACAAGAGTGACATCTTCCAAGATTTAAAAAAAAAAAAAAAAGCTTTTGCACTCCTCATATATCTGAAAGACACTGGTATCTGACAGACTTCTGTAATTCCTTCACAATATGTAAAGAATAGTGCCTTATTTACTATGACAAACTTATTTTTGCAGTAACTGTACCAAGCAGACTGAATGAATAGCCTTTGCTAGAAAAAATAAAAAGGAGCTCCACAGCAGGAGTACAAAGTCAATTACTTAAAAAAGAAAATGATGGGCTGATACTAAAATTAGTGGAACTTATTGTAATTTAATAAAATTTCCCTTAAAATACACCTATCTAAAGCTAAATTTGAATTTATTATTAACTATGCTAAAAGCATATTACTTAAATATGCTTTAAAAGCAAGTGCACTTATTACTATCTATTATGTTGAAATAAGTTGAATCACATGCATGTAAGCAGTACCTTTTTATTGTCTGCATTTTAAAAAAGTTCACTCAGGGCAACTTACTGCATAAGCATACCCAGGGAATACAGTTTTTTTGTTTCACTTTATTCCATTAGTTCACTCACAGATGGCGGGTAATTGAAAAATTGAGAAAGCTTGTTTTGTTTTTATCAATTCACAAATAGTGTGAAGTGCAAGAAATTTCCTCACACAAGTTTTGTAGGACATGGTAAACAGAAATAATCAGTCTAATTCACTGCACATTTCATTGTAAATCAGTGCTTACCAACAACCGAAAATCAATCTTTAGAGAAATCACGAGACAGTAAAACACAAAACAAGATTTAAATCAGATATGCAAATAGAGACTATTTTTAAACCATGATTTAAATCAAGATTAATTAATTAAAATAATCCATTCCAGCCTAATGTAGTAACATAGTAACTCATATAGCATTGCATATATTCCAAGTCCTTTATAAAAGGTTGCACACACAATTTGATCCGAAGGAAAACTGAAGTGATTTTACTCACAACAAACAGATGGATAAACTGAGACACAGATACCGGTTGGTAAGTTAGTGCCATATCTAGAGCCTTGAACTAAGGCCTGCTGATCAAACATCAATGCCTTCCTTAAAGAACAAGGGTAATAGTCATCAGCTGAAGATTGTGTCTTTCGTCTGCACATTCGGACACTGCTACTGATCTGACAATTGAAGACATGAAACCTGAACAAAGGCTACAGGAACAGGCCAACTTCAGTATCATATAATCACCACCTTTCAGATAAATTATTTGAGCACGGATATACAGTAATTCCAGAACCAGCTATAGCAACTTTTATAGCACAATTTATCACCCACAAGGCATTTGACATGACCCCTACAGAAGAGACATTATAATGGATTATGTGTCTTTTATATGAAATCACCCTGCAGTAGTTATTCAAACCAAGATCCACAGAAAAAGACCCAGAATCATCCCACGACCTATCACAGAAGCTCAGCAATGGGGAAGGTGACATCCAGCAAAGGAGCGGGAAGAATAACTGAGCACAGCAGTTCCCCAGGGGACACCAGAGGGGTCTCTAGCTACACTTCTGATTGTTGTCACACCTTATTTGGGGCAAAAAAAAAAATTCTAGAAAGGAGCACAATGAGTATTATTATAATCTACTTTACAAATCCAGCAGTGTTTTCAAACTTCTGATCAGCTCACGCAATACTGGAAGCCAGTATTTTTAGAGCAGTCAAGTAAGCAAAACATTCTCAAAATTAGACACTTCCCCCCAAAAATCCAACCTCAGTATTTTCCATGATGATAAAAAAGATTTAAATATAAACATCCATACACTGGTCAGAAAGCCTATTTCCACTACAAATGCAAGTAAAACAATAAAACTTAAAGAAGTGCGCTGCCCCTCAATTCATTATTTCATAGTTAAAAACCGAAACTTTAATGTTACAAACATTTAATTCAAAGGTTTTTCTAGCTATGGAGAGTCTATTGAGCAATAAAACACGAAGAAAAACAGATCCAAACTAAAAGTGCAATGAAGTGATTATGATGGTTATGAATCAGCCCTCCATTACTGAGCCACTTTAACAGCATGTAATAGATTCTGATTAAGCTCTTTGAGTTGAATTACAATATACTATCAGAAGACTACTCAATTAATATTTTTCAAGGCCCACAAGCTAATTTTACCAGTGCCCACTAATTTTTACCAAGGTCTGATCAGACGTTACCACAGTCTACTCAGCAGGAAGCAATGAGCCAGCTCCAACTTTATCAGACCTGCTAATAAAAACTTAAAGCTGTCTTCAAGGCTCTGAGTTCTGTCACTGTGTGTGTCTTTCTTGCTATGTCACAGGTAAGAAATACATGATTCCCCATGGGAAAGTTGCAGACATCACATACTTGTAACAAAGGCCATGCCAGTTAAAATTCGCATGTGATCTGGATCTGAACTGGAGCTTGCCAGATCAGTTGCACTGCACTACTATAAAGCCATTAGATGCCATTGCAAACATTTAGAAATCAAGACAAGAACAATTTAAGTAAGTTTTCAAATTAGTTTATACAGTGCTTTTAGCAATGAAAAGTGATAATCACAGCATACCATTGCTCCTTTGCTACACAACAGATTTTGAAACACTGCAATCATTCATGTTCCCATTGGAAGAGATACAAACACACAAAGTATTGTCTTCTGTTATTCAGAAAATATAAGCAGGACTATCCACATTTACTATAAATGGCAAGTGCAACAAAATGGCACTCCAGCAGCTCCATCTTCAGAAACCCTGGGTAGGAAATGAATGTGTCTACCTTAGAGACAGAGAACAGCTACCTCTCTGGTGTCTCTCATAGGTCTCTCATGACCTATGGGTCTTGTTAACATCTGGGGAGAAAGAAGGTTTCTTTTACAAGACTCTTATCTGAGAAGATATCTTACTGTAAGATTATAGTTTACTTTTACCTAACCAGCCTCATCCTAGTAAACATTATGAATTCTTAGTATAGGCATCTCACTAATGAAAAATAAGCACACTTCCTCCTGAATTCTTCAAACAGCTAGTATTGTTACTGAGAATCACAGAGCCAGACAGTGCAAGTTTAGCATTCCAAGAGTTTTTTCCAAGTTCCTAGACGTATTTTTGCAGTTTGCACTGAGGCTACATGGCGCCTAAATCCAAACTTAATTAAAATGTCTGCACGCTGAATGCAATGTGGACACAGCCCATCTAAACCAAGAGGTCTCTCAGACTAACATGGAAAGCTGTGCATGGTCACATGCCAGTTCAGATGAGCCTGGTTGTAAAATCCCCTTAAGTCTTGTAATAAATGGGCTTTCTCAAGCAGGTTTGCCTAGATTACCCTATAGATTATCCTTAAAAGCTGTCATCTCTGAAAACATTGTTTATTTTTCCAGTCCACTCAACTATCATCTATTTATGAAAATGCTGTAGTCATCCTTTACGACTCCTATTAAGCAGAGACTTTTGAGCCAGGTTCTTCAATGGCATGGTTTACCTTCACCGTTAGCTGTTCTTATTCTTCTCTCTGAAAAATTTCATTTTAACATCTAGTACGTATCAGTAATTGATAAAATATGTTTCAGCATCTCCTTTGCTTTACAGTATTTTCTTTCCTGTGCTTTTGTTTCATATGGAACAGTAAGTAGCAGGTGTATTTTCTTACAGCCCATAAATATTTACAGACTGTGAATAACAAATAGCACTGCTTAAAAAAAAAAAATCCTTTCTCATATTTATACATACAGCAGACAGAAACTTCCCCTCCAGAGCCCACATGTGGGAGCAAATGTCTTGGCCCTGTGTGTCATGGAACTAAGAGACAAAGGGGCCATGTCCACATTTTTTCAGACATCCAATTATTCATATATTTCTCTATATGTATGTATGCATGTATGTGAGTCCATGACATCATGCACCTTTAATATATTTCCTATACATTCAGGCAGCTGGTCTTTGAATCAAGTTTTGAAATCCCACCAGCCTGGGGAAAGTAGGAATTTGGAGCAGGTGAGAAAGTTGTACAGGGAATTTCTCAGGTCCTACACAGTTATTTCACTATTTTAGAGTTCCATTAAAAAGAATTGGAAAGTTTACATATTAATACCAAAACTTTTAGCATTGCTTTAGCACAAACTAAGATTTTACAGTCCCCAGATATTTGCAGCTGAACACTGGCTGAAAAATACCCTAGGTGAACTACTCTTCTGCAGCACTATATGAAGCTAGCTGTTTCTCAAGGAGGGCTTTCTAAATTTGCATGGGTAACCTGAGTGGCACATGAGAATAAGCAGCCAATGCTTCCTTTGGACAAATTGTACAATTTCTGAATGTGCTACCAGCAAGCAACATGACCAGTTGCGCTGAGCACTAGCTATGAGCTTCCAAATAACCTTCGGAGATACCCCAGTACATTTTGGTGCACTGCAGTAACAAAATGTGGCCTTTATATAGGTATAATACACCTGGTTCACAGAGGAGCAGCTACAGTAAGGCAGACTGAAAAACTAGTGTCACAAAATGCTTTTTAAGGGTTATTATTTGTAAATTTGAATGGCTGTACATACTCCAAACCAGCTCTGGATTGTTGCTTCTCCAACATGTAGGGTCCTCTAGCTTTTATGTGCTTCCCAAGAGAAAAGGAATTATCTCCATTTACCTGAGTTATCTAATTGTCACTCAGGTTTTGATCTTGCCTAGACTTTGAGTAAGCAGATCTTTGCACCACCGTTGTTTTTAGTGGAAGAGCGCAGCTTAGAGTCACCCACATAACATAAATGAGGTTAAATCTTACTCTTCCCCCACTGTTTTTACACAGATGAGTAAGTATCCCACCAAAGTATGATCACAGCCCAGCCAAGCATTAAAAATGGATGAACAACTGTTCAGCACTATCCACTTACATCTGTCTTTGAACAAAAAAGGAAACTCACCTACTCCAATTGGAGTCCATGGAGAGATCACTAAAACGTGTATACCACTGTCACAGAGCTGCTGGAAAGTTTACAGGAGCTTTGATTTAAAGCTGCCCACTTTAAAGTTTAGCTGAGATTCTTTTCTGTGTGTAACAACTTTTAAAAGGAACAGGATCAGCTTCCAAACACAAATTAAAAGGTGCTTCATGCAACATGCCTGATCCCAAATTATGCTGCTAGGTTTGGGGACTTTACATGCACACATCTGTACATACAGAAATCTTGTCCCTTCTTGGTTGCTCAGTTGAAAGGCAGCAACAGAAACAGTGAGGAAGGCTATGCACGAAGTGATACTGCACATAAAATGCATGCCTTGGAGAACAGAGGAATTATGTCCTCACAAACAGTTATCTGCAACAGGGTAGGCTTGCAAAGACACTCTTGAACTGCAGAGAAAAAGATACTGAAACACTATCACACAGCAAGATTGTCCATCTTGCTTGCAGCCCATGCTTACAGTGGTTTAATGATTTCCAGCAGTTTAGTTCACTGTGCCCTTCACTGTGTCCAGTCCCACTAATGGATAAACAGCTATGAGCTCAGAGAAGCCTGTCTGCTAAAAATCACCAGTAAATGGCTGTCATTGACCTTCTAAGCAGGTGGATGTACAAATACTCCTTTAAAATAAGGAAACAAAAACCATACTTTTAGGTTCTAGGGTTTCAATTGCATGACAAAGTATATTAATTGAACACTACATAGAGTAGGCTGCTTTGCAGATGTGTTACCTCAAATGCAACCCTGTATATATGCCTACTGTATCAAAATACATGTTTGTAATTATAAGTATAAAAATTCTACACTTAAATTTGTGATATTTTAAAAATTTGATATAGACATCTTGAAGTGTCCGACTATGTTTGTATTCCAGGACAGATGAAATGTGATATGTGATTTTTTTTTCCAAAGAGGAAAATAGCAAGAGAGAGAGAAAGTGTTATTCATATACAGACAGTGACAGTTTCTAATTATTGATGCATCACTAAGCAAGGTTTTGCTAACAGCTAAATGAGCTATTGCACTTACAAAATGAGGGCACGTGGCATATCTGATTAGTTTTACTTATATGTCTATGATATTATGTAATTCTAGAAGGTTGATATCTCTTTATCTTTTGGAAAAATGTGCCACTTAAAGGAACAGCTTTATTAAATGCCATATTGTTTTCTATCCAATTATCTTTTGTTTTCAGCATGTAAATGAAAAAACGCTGAGTGCTCATTTTAAGTCCTATATATCATCATCATAATTAATTGCGGAGCAAACTTCTGCTTGCATTTGTCACAAACAGAACATAAAAGAAATTAAATATTCCTGGCAAATTAAGGTACAGTATTCCAAGAAATCTGCTTTTTGCAAACTAATGAAACAATTTTTAACAATTTTTATTACAAGCATCTGTGAGCTCCCACCAGGCAGCAGCAACAGACTTGTTTCTGCTTATATTGCTCAGTTCCAAGCTAATGTCCCTTAAAGCTGTTAGGCTGAAAGCCAACAGAAGATATATCCACAAAGAGACCTGACCCTTCTCCCTGCAACTAATAACATCTCCTGGAAGTTTTAAGTTAATAGTCTATCTGAGATTCTTATTAGCAAAACTTTGCCTTTTTTCCCCAACCATATTTGGTGAATTATACTCTTCAGGCAGGAGCAATCATCCACAGGAACCAAACACACACTGATGTGAAAGAAACAGACCAAAAGGCAAATTCCCCAACTACAAAATGTTTGAAAAGTCTCATAAATAAATAATTGAAGTCTAAATCTAGAAGTCTCTTTTCCTTTCTACTTTTACTAAACATGGTTTGACTTTTCTGCTTACCATATCCCAGAAGGTCATCTTCAGAGAATTTGGGTGCCTGTGAATCCTGTTCTTAATTTCTCTTTTCCCACACTTCAGCTACGTGAAGGAATCTTTCTGTGAGTTATTAGATAGCATACGGTCTCAGCCACTGGAATATCACGGGTGTGCATGGGTTATGGGGTTTTTAAGTTTTTTTTTTTGTCTGATGGTTTTTGTTTTTTGGTTTGTTTGTTAGTTTTTTGTTTTTGTTTTGTTTTTTTAATTTAGCTGTACTGCTTTAAAGATTCAGGCAATGGAGGTTGGTGCTTTGACTCATATTGAATGCCCTCATACCTAGAATAATTAGATGCTTCCACTGCCACAACCATGAAAAGTACTGGACAAATTGGCATCAGTAGCCTTAGTAAGCAAACACACAGATTGCCAATATTTGACTTTACATAGGGTAAATTATGTGCAGCTGAGTCTCTGAGCACTGGAAACTGAAGGGGATATAAAACCAAAGAAACCACAAGGGTCAAGTCATCTAAAGCAGGATGCCTAAAATTAGGTTTCCTCATCCATATTTATATACTTAAGCAAATAGTAGCTGGTTCTTCTGGAACAACTTTGACCTATACTTTAAGTGAATATAATTATAAATTCTGTTTTCTTATTTCTGTTGGTTAATAGCCAAATTCAGAACAGAATCCAGTCTTGTGACTCTGAGGCCAATGACACACTTGTGGAAAAACACTGGCTAACCAGTAACCATTGAATGCATGACTGAAAGTTCCTCTCACAGAAAGAGAGAAGGTTTAAAAAAAAAAAAAAGAGAGAGAATTCAGTAGACAAAGGAGCTGAAAATACAGGCTGCCTGATTCAATGTGATATGACATGATAATTTCAAGGAGTGGACCAATTTCTAACATAAAGCATTATTTGTAGGTAAGATCCTTCCCCTGAATACTGTCTCAGGATCTGCAAGAACACAGACACATGCTCCTTGCAACAATGTGAGCGATAAAACTACAAACCAGCACAGTCTTCTCTGAATCCCTTACTTGTAACGTGTTGCAGTTCAGAATGCCTTGCACAGGACTGCGCAAGAGGCACTGGAAAGAGTTTGGAAACTATGACTTTTTGAGTTGTGGAGTAACTCAAGACTGCATTTTCACTGCCTGAAAATTCATGCGAAGTACTGTCAACAAATCTATCACCATAAATTTCATAGGTATGGGATAACATGTTATGCAAATACTTGCTCATCTCTAAGTTATTAGACACTGTCTACTGATGAAGAAATAAGACCATGTGGGGAGATTTTATGAATTTAATCCAATAAGCATCTTCCATCTAGTTATATGGAACAATTGTATGTCACAGTAGAGATTAGCTAAAACATATGCCTTCTGTTGCAAATCTCGTTTGCTGAATTTCTAGGAGTGCAAGTTTTAAGAACTAGGGCATAGAGCTCTATGAGGCTTTACAGCTACCTAATGTGACCACCAGCTTATTCATAACTTGCTCCCACATATAATCTAGATTCAGGCTTAATTTAAGGGATCATTTATCTTCCGTTTTTTTTTTTTTAAAAAAAAAAACCTCTTAGCCTACACTAAATGAATGGATATATACGAAACAATAAATAAAAAAGATTTTACAGAAGGCAGTGACGTTACTACCTGAGTCCCTGCACTAGGGGTATACAAGTGTTTTAAATCAAACCAAACTAACAAAGAGCAAACAGCTTGAATGTAATGAAGTAGAATTTATTCTCGTTAAGATCAAATTCTGATGCTAAATATTCTGGAAGGCACAAGTGACAATTAGGCACCTAAGTCCTCTGGGAGTTTTCAAATTTCTCCTTCCATAATGAAACTGAGATCACTCCAAGAAAAAGGAGATATGTCACTATTTCATTTTTGCTACATTCTCATAAGCATAAAAGAATACAGTTGAAAAAGATCTGATAAAGCAATGGGAAGATGGAGGGAAAGTTAAATTTATTCCCTTCCCCTTCAGTAAAAGGGCAAGTGGCTTGTGAAGAAGTTTGGCATCAACGAAATAATTTCTGGATTGCTGCCAGTGCTAAGGTTAAAATGCAACATTACAAGGCTTCCATGATGACAGCCTACTGGGACACATTTGTTGAAAATTGCTTTGCCTATCATTTAGTCAGCAAAAAAAAAAGTCTTGCAGTACTAGTTATGTTAGAGCTATGTTGAGTCTGTGTCTATAAATGATTCAAATTGTAAGCTTATAAAGCCCCCATACAGGTGCAATCAACATAAAAGCCTAGCATTTGTATTCTATTCTTTTATATAGCAAAGTCCTATATATTTTCACCATATGCTGCTCCAGTAAGTGTGTGTAATTATAAAGAAAGTATGATCTAAGATTTAGATTCAAGTTTCAAAAATTAAATTAAAATGATTTTTTTTGACAACAGGCAATAAAGTTTTCACCAGTTACACTGTGAGCAAGTAGAAGCCTTATATCTTGAAACATCAAATAAAAAAACATGTTTCAACTATACTCTTTTACTCTGCAGGAAATGACAACTTAGGCGGTGCAAGTACTAAATTGTAGTATTTTAACTGCACTATATGTGTCTGTTTTTGAAAGTCCACTAAATACATGAAAGTCTTCCACAATAGATTCAAAGAAATAAGAATAAAGAAATAAACCTCAAATTTTCAAAGAGGTCCATACAGACTGTCATTTGACTCTCATTTAAATTAATGGGATTCAATCAGCTGCTTCCCAGAATACTGCTTCAAAATGCAGAGCTAAGTGGTCAGAAGGGTTTTTTAATATGGTTAACAAATTAATATTCTACAATAGTTTTTATCTCTACATTATCTGTTACTGACAAAAAGAAATTAGAATTGTGATCTGTGTTTTGGAATCATTAAGTGATTCAAGAAAACATCAGCATTTGTGGTTTCCTTTTTTAAGAATTAGCCAGTATCTTCAGGTGAAACTGGATTTAAAGTGATTCTACCCTGCAATCGATGGGCAAAAGTTTGTGCATACGCTACTTCAAAATATGTACATTTTACAGCTTTTTTTTTTTTTTTATCTTTCTGGACCAATCTTAAGACAAAAGCATCTGTTTTTACAACATTTCAATAATGGATTTGTTTACTTATCCACAACATGTACAAAGCCTTCACACTTGAGTGTCATCACCTACTGGGGACTCAAAGCATGTGGTTTTTTTGTGTTTTGTTTGTTTTAATTAAATAAACTTCCAATATTTTTCTCAACAAACTATTACTTTTCAGGAAAAAAAAAAAAAAAGAGAATCCAAGTATGAATTTCTAAATCCACAGAGAATTTATAGCTCTGACGCTAGCTCCCCTCTTTTAAAGAACTGCTTAGAAACTTTCTCTCCAAGACTTGGCTACAGTAAACAGTAGGAAAGTAAGAAGTGTTATTTCGTACAAATAAAGGATTACTTTAAATTAGCTTGATTTATCCTTGTCACAACTAGATAAGGGTCCAGTGCTACTCATATAAAGTAAACAGCAAAATTGTTTACGCTACTTCAAACGTAAATTGGTCTCTAATCCTTAAACCAAATTATACTTGTGTATGTCATATTCTAAACAAAAAGAGAAGACAAAAATGATTGTCAGATGCTGGACTCCGGTTAAGATCAGGGAATCACTAAATCACAGACTGCTTGAGGTTGGCAGGGACCTCTAGGTCCATCTGGCCCAACCCCTGCTCCAGCAGGGCCAGCCAGAGCAGGTGCCCAGGACCACGTCCAGGGGGCTGTTGAAAATGTCCGAGAAGACTCCACAACCTCTCTGACAACCTATACCAGGGCTCAGTCACAGAAGTGCTTCCTGGTGTCTAGATGGAACCTCTTGTGTTCCAGTTTGTGCCCATGGCCTCTCTCACTGGCACTGGGCACCACTGAAAAGAGCCTGGCGCTGTCTGTTTTGCAGCCTCCCTTCAGGTATTTACACATACTGATCAGATGCCCTTTGAGCCTCCTCTTTTCCAGGCCGAACAGTCCCAACTCTCTCAGCCTCTCCTCACAGCAGAGGAGCTCCAGTCCCTTGATCATATTGGACTCTTTCCAGCATGTCTAGGTCTCTCTTGCACTGGGGGGCCCAGGACAGGACACACTACTCCAGTTGTGTTTTGGTTTTGTTTTTTTTGGATGTGTGTATGTGTGTATGTGTGTTTGGTTGGTGTTGTTTTTTTGATAAAAGCTTTATTGTGGTTTAAGACTGGTGGACACCATAAGGGGAATCTCCTCTGACCAAACACATAACTGTAGTTTTAGCCCTGACCCTGCAATTCTTCCTCCATCCACGACTTCTCACAGGATGAAAGAGACCTTAATCTTAGCCTAAGGTCTTCAAAAAGTACTTCTTCATGCCTTCTGATTAATCCAGATATGCTCACAAGAGAGTTTCTGGCTGTGTGGTAGCACATTCTATAAATTTCTCTTTAAGAAACAGGAACATCTGATACTGTTTTTACACCACTGGTTGGAGATTAAAACCTTGAGTTTTCCTATCTCGAACTTACAGAAAACAAATGATAGCACTTAGAAGTTTGGTAGAATTATTGCAATTTGAAAATAATTCTTTTTCCCAAGACATTTAGCATTTATGCTCTTACTAGGACCTCACACTTAACAAACTTTTTGCATGCCTAACTATGAAAAAAATTTGCTTCTGCATCTCCAGAAATATTGATATGGATTATGTTTGAGTTCAATTCATATTTTTGTCAAGTATTTCTATCCCTAATTAGTTTGTAAGCAAAGTCCAAATCATCACACCAGATATAGCTGTTTAATCAGTGGTGTTTTGTTTACTTTTACACAATGTGATGTTGGTCCTAAGTTTGACCATCTCCTATCATATCAATCAGCCAGTGACTGTCACCTTTTTTTAGTTCCATAAAAGCCATGGGAAAAAAAAAAAAAAAACACAAACAAACAAAACCACCAAATCTGTGCCATCATCCACAAACTGACTTGAGATGGACACAGAGATGGAGGCAGAAATGCTACATGATACTGACAAATTAAATCAAAGGAAAAAAAAACAACCTGTACATTTTATGTAGAAAAGAAAACTCTAAAATTAGATTTGTACAAAGAAACCCTGACTTGACATGAAGTTAGACAAATCTAGCTATAGTGGGTGACATGCAGCCATGACACTCCAGACAAAAAGTTTATTTAAAGAGAAGTGGAGAAATCTCCCTTTTTCAATTGAGCATCAAGCAAATACAAGTGAGAATAACCTCTTGGGCCTTCAAAAGAATTGTTTCTATCACTCTCTGTGGCTGTTAACTACTTAGCATGGATATCACCACCTTCTTCCACACAGAGATGTGCTTTCCCATAATGTATCTGCTAGCTGGGTAACCTGATTCAGATAATTCTAGTAATAGAAAAATACAAAGGAAGTTATCACATATTTACAACTTCTGAGTTAGTTTGGGTAGGTATTTTTTTAGTTTAAAAGGCAGACTGAGAAAGAAGGAGGTATGTGAAGGAAGGAGAAAGGTCAGTAGTGGGCAAAAGGAGGATTGTGAGGTCAGGGAGGTGCAAAAAGAAAGGACAACAATGAATATCATTCAGCCTCTGGTCCTATGTTGCAGAATTAGCAAACATGACATCAAGACATTGTTATCATTGATAAAATATATTTTTTATGTGAAGAGGCTGCTGGGTGAGAGAACCCAGTGATATTCCCCTGAGGAAGGAAACTCAGTGCAGAGGCTGCAGAGGCTTCACTCACAATATGTAATGTCAAAGGAGGTGTAACAGCTGTGGAGTTATGACATATCTATGCCTGCTATGTAGATGTTGTGCTGGGGCACTGGCCAGTAATTTGTATGCTTGGAGGCTCACCAACTGCTACAGCCACCCTTCTCAACATCTTCAGCGCACCACTGTGAAAATAGCTACCATGGAAGTTAACAGCTCTCTACTGCTTGCACCTATCCCGTACATCTAATCACTGCAGTTGTGATGTTTGTCATGCTTTCAACACTGGCACTCCAAGGGAAAGAGAGATTGGATTTGGTCCAAAGGATGTTATATCTATATGCTTTTAGAAGGATAAAATAGATAACAACTTCACTCTGACCTCTAATGTTATAAAAGCTGTCACTGAAAGATATTAAAAACAGCTACATGCGTGGCAACTGGAAATGAACTCAAAATCCACTGACTACTGCATACACAGTGCTCATCTCGTCCTTTACTGATTTTATGCTGATTGCTGTGCTGTCATAAGGTAGAAAGCATCTCCAGATGAATACAGGCTTTGCTTATGAAACACATGTACACACATGTACACAGGCAAGCAGCCTCGTAATTTAGATTATTATATACCTATGATTACACTTCAGATTCCACACTGGTCCAAAGCAGGAGATAGGGCAAGAGGAAATGGTGTCAAAATGCAATAGTACTTTCTCAGTGAATGTAAAATGGCATCTCTAACAAATGCAACTCTAAAACTTACGGACCACTGGCTGCAACATTTAAAAAACAGTCACAGGGAGTTTGAGAAGGATATGGTTCATGAAAGGATCTCTGTGACAGCGTGGATGGCCAAATTTCTAAGCTGGAGAGACACCGGGCTGTTATTTAGTTTCAACACTAAAACACATACAAACACAAAAATAAATACTGCAGAGACACCATACCACTTAACATAAAAATGGAAAGTAAATCAGTGGTAGGGTAAAAACAGACAACAGAGAAAAGGTAATTCACTTTTGTTTTACAAACACCAATTCCAATAAAATAAAGTGTATGGAGTAGAAAAGCTCCTTCTTCACCCTGCAGATCCTTCAGGCTTTGTCTCAGTAAGTGCTCCTACCCCTCATATGGGGCACTAAGCATGTCCAGACCCCTCCATCATGCTGAGAGTGGTAGGAGACAAGACAAACCCAAGAATGGTGGCCCCCGTTGAGGAAATCAGGTATCTGCCAGGTTGCAAAAAGAAAACCCATGAAATCACAGATTTTTTCCATGCAGGCTGTAGCTGTAGCTACAGAGATAGCTGTAGCTACAGCTGTACGTAGAATTTCAATGAAACAACAGCAAATACTATTCAACATCCTGCTCCTCCAGCATTGCAAAGCATAAAACAGCCAAATGTATACTTTATACGACAAGGCAGCAGAAGCTGCTCTGGGGATGAGTTTGCACCACGGAGGGTTTCTTTGCGAAGTACTCAGGATCAAGTACAGCAGCGAGCTCTGGACCAGAGGGTACCAGGTGGTACCAGGCTGCTAGATATCGAGTCGGAGCACAGATGCCAAGTGTCTCTGCGTGTGTCCTGTCTAGTGGCGGCCGGAGAGGCATTACCAGCAGCCTCACAAACAGCATATTCCAGACTGGCCAGAGGGTGAATGCTGCGCTGGTTACGGCAGCTGGGAAGGAGTGTGAGCAGAGGGGAAATAAAAATGGGGAAACATAGAAGGTCTCACCAGCCAAAAGAGATAAGCACACGCACACAACACACAGATAATCACTGCAGCTTCACAGCCTGTTGGAAAGCAGCGCTAGCTGTGACTTCTAGATCTTTCTGTCATATTTGTAATACCCAGTAACAAGCATTATGAAAAAGATTAATTTTAGAGGATTTCTTAAGTTTGCAATATTAACTGAGGTGAGGAAAACTAAAAAGCCCCCACAAAGGACTACTGTAGGACTTATGCAAATATTTCCATCTGGGTTTAGAATAAAAATCAAAGCCCCGAACCAACCAGCAGACACTGTTTCACGCACTGCTAATGAAGAGAGAATTCAATTCTCCTGTTTGCTGAAATGAATACTGCACTTGTATCTTGATGTTTTACAAGAATACAGTATGAGTGTCAAAACAAAAGTTTCCCATACGATTGGAGGAACGTTGGCAACTCCCCATAATGATTAAGGGCCACATAATGCCTTAGCCTGCGACCTGAGTAAAGGACACAGAGTGGCTGTGCTCCTACCTAATATTTGAAATTCAAACTGTAGCCAATGTGATGTCCACGCGCCGGTCTGCCCTTGGCATGGCCCCCTTCCCTGCTGAGCGGATAATATACACATACAGAGCGGGCTGCATTTTACACAAGCACAGGTTATCCTACATCCCAACATACGTGCTCCAGCACCTGAACCTGCCAGCTGTACTGCTCAGAGAGAGGGTGGAGAAGAAGCTGATCTGAATGGAGCCCATCCAGCATTTGGGAGGGTGACAAAGAGACCCGTTCCCTGTCATTGGGCAGCAACTGATGAACACATGCATGTTGCTCATATGGCAGTCTGGAAACAGACAGCAAGGGCAGGAATTGAAAAGGAGGAGGGGAAAATCTGTTGTTTCACATTGGTGATAGAAAAACTGAAAAAATGGTAGGATGATAGATGACTCACAAAAGCGTTAGACTGCTGCCAAAAGCAGTAGATTTGGCAGCCATGCAAGATACGCTGCCTCAGGAGAGTCACGCTTCAGCCTCTTCCTCCAGCAGGGAGCAAGATGCACGAGCTCTCAACCAGGGCAGCCTCCTTCCTCCCCTCCGCCGGTTCCCTTGTACTGCCCTGAGTTCTCTCTCCACAGCACGACGGCAATACCAACAGCCTGTCGATTCCTCCTTGGTCCCAATGCTGATACAACACTTCAGTAACAACTTGACAGTAAATTAATAAACGTATTCCTACCCTGCTAAGTTTGAAATGGTTTATAAATTCAATTTTTTCCCCTTGCCATATACTAAAACTCTGTTTTCCTTCCTCCCTCCGTAACTAAAACCTTTTGTCTTAAGTTTTTCATTTGTGGCATGTGGACTTGGGATTTTTTTTTTCCCAAAACTGTTCAATATAAATCAGACAGACATTTGGGAAATAAAGGAGATCTGAAAAATGAGACAAGCTGAACTTTTGGAGATGTGCCAAATAAAACTTGAGACAAAATTAAGGCAATAAATACTTATCGATTACTCAGGGGAAACTTTTTAGAATGTTTTATCAAAGGTTACCTGCTCCCAATCCTTTCTACTCTAAACCACTATACTGCCAAACCACAATACTGTTTCAGTATTTATCTGTCCGTAGTTTAAATACAAGACTACAAACTGCCTTTCAGTCACCATGGGCAAGCAACCAACCCAAACAAACATTCCTTTGCCTCAGATGCACAAGTGTTGACTGCAAGAGTCACTAACAGCATTATCAATCCTCCCTTAACCTATAAATACAGGTTATTGAAGCAGTGCTCTTTCAGATCTGCTATTACATCAGGAGACTCCCTGGAATCTCAGGTTCCATATCTGCTAAGTCTTTGGCGTGGACTGACAACAAAAGTGTTGATTAATATCGACATACTTTTTACTATATTTTTGTAACACGCACTGTTTGGGCTACATAGCTGTGCAAAAAAAAAAAAAAAGAAAAAGAAAAAACTACCAACAACAAAAGCACATTTCGTGCTGGTACTTCAGAATACTTTTTTCAAGCAAGAGTCTCTTGAAGCAGTGTAAGCAAAGGGTATCCCCATGATACTCTGAAGACATGTTTTAAGGTAAATATAGACACCCAAGTAGATTGGTTCTTTTGAACCCTTCCGTACAGGTCTAGAGGAGAGAGGATGAGACAACCAGAGAGTTACAGATAAGAGAAATTTCACGTAGTACTCAGATTCTGGGAAAGCACAAACCCATCTGGACTCCCTCTTCGGCTTGATGGCTATTGTACAAAAAGTCATTAAAAAAAAACTGTGTTTGCACATACGTTTAGGTGGCCTTCTGCAGCCTTCTGACAACGTTTTCTAACAAAAGATTTCTTACTGGCATCAGGAGCTCCCCACTGTAATTGGATTCCTTCCTCACACTAACATTAAAGCAGAAGTCCAGGCACTAGCCTAGGGAGTGCTGGCTCCAACTTCAGTGGCCGGAGGTACGTGAAGTTTAATCACTGCCTTGTTGCTAAAGTAAGAATGAAGCAGATACAGCAGTTGAAAGTAGTATTTGCTCAGCACTTATAGGCAACAGGAGCATTGCTATTGCTGGACTGCAGGCTACAATCATCTTTTACAATTTTAAATTTTTGTTATGTCCACTTGCAGCCAAAGAAAACTCTGCAAACTTCACAATGTGGGCCTTCTAGCCCTGGAAAGCTACAGTGAAGGTAGTGCAGTAAAGCCTGGGTAAACATCTTACAAGCCCATGTAAAATGCTGAGCAGGACTTCCCTCTGTTTAACTTGTACCAAATGACGTGAGGGAGATGCCAAATACTGCTGGCATGAAGTACACCCTTGTTATCCCTGTGGAAGTGAGCTGAGGCTGTACATACATCATCACGCAACGCTCAGCACCAGAATGCCATCCACAGACCTTGCTGTTCATGTGTGCAGTGTGCTTCCACTGGTGTTTCAGACCTGCACACGTTGTCACTTCTTTGGAGGTTTTGTCCCATCTAAGAGTGCTGCTGACATTCTACAAGAACTTTACTTTCACTGAGAAATTTCAGAACTCTAGACATTTCAATTATCCACCCATTCTTTCCAGAAACTTATCAACAAAAGAAATGATGGATAGAAGAAATGAAATTAAAATATTTTTTATTTATTACAGATTTAAAAGAGACTGTTAGATATTCGGGGAAAGTATTTCCTCAGTACTTGATAAAAATGAACCAGTTTCAAACATCCACAAACCATCTGAAAAGTTCTCTGTGTCTCAACATCAAAAACTTCTTAAAAACACTATTTGTTCTGTCTGATGTAGTTTGACGTATGTGCAGATGGACATGCAAACACGGCAGTATACAGGGGACTGGCTACGGCCCTTTCATTCAGAGGCAAGCTACATCTCCACTCTTCCTTGCTTTTTTAATACATCTTCTTTCAGAAGTTCAAAATTAATCTGTCATTATATACAAAGTTTGGATCTCATATGATGCTGGCAAACATCCGGCATGCTACTATGCAATGTGTCATTCAGAAAGTAATTATATTTACAAGCTTTCAGTTACACTTGCTGAACCTAACACCAACTTTATTTGGTCTTTTTTCAATGCTCTAAAGACAGAATTAAAATAATGAGAGCAATAAACCATATATCATGCCCAGCAACTCTAACTGCCTTATATCTAAAAACAGAAGAATACTATGAACAAAGAAATTCTAGGCCTTTATACAGTGACTCTTAAAGCACTGACTTGCACAGAGTAAAAATTCTAAAACGTTTTTAGTACTTTAGTGTTCATAATGTTAGTAGTTCCTCCCAATAAGAAAACTGTTCTCATATAATAATGTGAGGAAATAACCGTATAACAATAACTGTTCCAGTCTTTAAAAATGCCACTGAGTTTCTGATTACAAGAAAATTTCATAAGATTATGCTTAACAGCATATCATTGTTACTGACTGGCAAATCCTATCAATAGAATGGCAAATTTCACAAAGTATGGCAAGCTATTTAGTAATAAACCTAAATTTATTCTTTGCACTTCAATGGTTTTTGCAAATAAAGCACTTAGATATTATCATCCTAAATGGTAAGTCTGTCTTGTGTTTTGCACACAGAAAGATTGTTTCATAATATAAATAGATACTGTGGTAACATGAGAAATATAGTCTATACTCTTGGTTGTGGTTATTTCTAATTTATAAAATATATTATACCTAAAGCTGTCTAGATGCTTCAAGCCAATTAGAAAGGTTCCCAATAGAGATGCATTCCCACACAGATACTTCATTAAAAAAAGGCTTCATCCCTGTTTCAGTTTTGTTTGTTCAACCTCAACTAAATATAATCTCTAATGCAACTTACAGCATGTTGGGTTATATGTATCACATAGAAAGTCTCTGTAGGGAAAATAATAATAATAATATAGCCTCTGGAAATAAATAATGGATAGCCTGCAGGCCTACAGACAGTAAGCATCTTCTTTCCCATACCATATGCCCCCAGTAATCATTAATACCTCCTGATGTTCACGAGACAGACAGACAACTGTGTAAATAAAGACTACCAGAGACTGCATTTCGATGACTGCATAAATGAAAAGTGTATTCACTATTTAATGAATTTAATTAACACACCAGCTTCCCAAATCTTTAGGAAAACATCATCATGCCTATAGCTATCCACTCCTGACTTAGGTATTTCATTTATTAATCTTAAAAGGATGTCAGAAATTGATATCATGGAGCTGCAATAGCAGCAGGGAGACACAGAAGTCTACACCATTCGCTTGGTAGATCAGTTCTTTCCACCACAACATACGCTCTTATTTGAAGGGTCTCTAAAACGAAGTGAATCAGTGAGAAAAGGAGAAACATGAGTCATCCCTCTCTGTGCCTCTTACCCGCAATGTCCTTGGAAAGCACAGTGAAAAACATTCAGGCCCAATCTGATTTGATAACATGTTTTCTACCCATTCTGCACAGAGATAGTAACTCCATAAAGCAGAAGGCAATAGAGAATATGACTCATGAATTCTAAATGAGGATTCTGAACCTCCCCTTTGTGGATGGCAAAACTTTCAATGACTTTTACCCATGAAGAATTGGGCTTCTATTACAATCTGCTGTTCATATACAGAATAATGCCATATTACAGCATAATGAGAATTGTATATTACATCCAGATATCGTTTATGAAAAACTCAGTTTTGCCTTATTTAACAAATGCAATATACACATTCTCAAATGCTACTGATTGTTCCTTCATAAAATTGTAGAATAATTCAGGTTGGAAGGGCTCTCAGCAGGTCTCTGTACAAAGTACCGCTAAAAGTAGGGTCAGCTGGGGTACCAAATCAAGTTGCTCAGGGCTTATCCAGGCAGGTTTTGAAACCTCCAAGGCTGGAGAATGCACTTCATGCCGTACATTTTACAAGCAGCTAGCAGGGAGGTAAGCAAATAGGCAACCTATGCAGCTAGCTTAATAAGCGCTCTGTCAGAAGGGAGGCAGGAGACAGGCTGGGCAATGTAGCTGGGCAGCTGGATTTGGTCCTTTGTCTGTAAGGCCTGCATCCTTCTCAATAGCCAGGTGCATCTTCCATCTCTGGGTGATGCTGCCTTGCTTGCTCCATGAGTGCTACAGGCCCTCTCACTCTCCTGTTTCAGTCAAGAAGACACTTGCTGTACACTGCCAGTGAGCACCCCTCAAAAAGCAAAAAATTGTCTTTAAAAAAATAAATCAGGAATGTGAGTACAATTACCACTCCATGCTACAAAAGCACATTTCTGCTTTTACTAAAATATCCTCCTATTTACAAGAATATCCTAAAATGTTAATTGTGAGCAAATAAGAAAAGGAGCCCTGTGCAAAAACAATAAAGAACATAGCTCTCTCTCTCTGTGTATTCTTTGAAGTGAGCACTGAACTAAATCCAATCCATAAAATTTTGTCCTTTGTTCTCATGCAATATTAATATCAATAGAACCAATAAATCAGTTAGGATTAATTTGTCCAAAGATCCCTCACTATATCAGTAAAGCTACTGATCTCAAAACAAAAAAGGACAGTATGAAAGCATGAGCACAACATGTTTGCAAGTTGAATGATGCTTTTGAAAATGTGAAATTTGATGATCTTGGCAGCAAGTAAGCATAGGTCACTCCATATGTAAGATGAATCCTAGGCCCAGGGACATAGCTTTTCTAAACACAAGATATCCATTCCTGGACTCTCCCAAAGTCATCAACAATGGTACAGACATTGTTTCAATAATTCTTTCTTTACATATGTCCAGTGAAACACAGACAGCTATAGAGAACATAGCCACAAGATTTGTAAAAATAAAACAGTTGTGTGGTTTTTTTTCTGTTGTTTTTGTTGTTTTGTTGTTGTTGTTTTAATTCCCTTTCCCATCCCAGATATGTTTTGTCTGTTGAAATTTGTATGGGTTATTCATATTACCTCTCTCCCACTTTCAGGGTTTATAATCATTTCCCTCTTCTGCAAGAACTTTCACCCTCACACCTTCCAGTCCTATATCTCTGTAATTAATCCCCACTCCCACCCAGTCTCTATTCATTTCCATTCATATCCAAGAACATCCAAGAAAACACCCAAACATTTCAAACTGCCTTATTTAACAAAACTGAGATTTACCATAAAAATCTCAGAGGTCATTTACATCTGGGAACAACCTGTCTTGCAGTCTAGAGACTAGCTGCAACTCTGAATGAATTACACTTCCTCTGCTCCATTGCAACATTAAAAAACCTACATCCAACTTTCTCTGTCCCACACAGCATCCTCAGTATCTGTATCCTCACAGGGCCACCCAGAAGAGAAAACCCACATGATCTCAAACAGTCTGGTCAAAGAGAAAAGATTCATCACCAATTTTAAAAACATCCCAGTACACTGGGTAGAAACACATTTCGATAAACAGCTCTCCGTCCTAAGCTACTAGATACAAGAAGCTGGTGTAGCATGGGTAAAGAGTCATGCTGGCTGGGAACATAACACAAGCAGTTCATTTCTATGTCTGATAAACCTGCTCAGGCAAACCAGGAGATTTCCTTGAGTAGAGGTATCTCTTTCATCCATTCTGAAACATTACCTTCTTCCGCAACTATGCAAAGGTCAACCTTCCACCCTGTAAACAAGGGCCTGTAAATCAGACAAAGGAACACCACCTTCCTCTTCCTCCAAAATGACGTGAATTCCAGACTAAGCCTTCCCCTTGCAACTTAATCATTTCAAGAAGGAGCTTATTTTGAGTTTTCACAAAAGTCCAGTTCCACATGCGCTTCTACAGGATCTCTGTAGCTCATACCATGCCTTGTTTCCTCTGTCATAGAATTACTCTCATTCTTCTTTTATCTAAGTCAGAGTTTAATCACATTTGCCAAGCAAGCAAGCACTAAGCTTTATTTCTGGGTGAATTTCTAATGCTAACAGCATGCAACAAAAAGAGAATCCCATCACTTTATTGATTGTCTCTGCAGAAAGGCCAAAACCTGATTTAGCGTGAATTGGACCCTTTCTCATGTCTAAAGGCTGTATCAGAATGAGTGCTTGTATTACTTCTCTACATGATCTGAGGAAAAAGAGGAACACACTGCTCAAATGTATGAAGTAAAACATTATATATGTGTTAAATGTATTTCAAAAGGCCTCCAAAACTGGGTAGTAATTTGATTACAGTATGGACAACCATCAAGAAAGGTAACAAAAAAGCATAATTATCTATCTTTCAAACTGAACTACACTCTTTAGGTTACTAATTTAATTAATTTACCTGATGGTAATTCATATAATAGAGTGCAGGGATATAAAAGCTGTAACTCAAGATAAAAAAGCCCAAATAAACCACTTTTCTTAGAATAAACCAAAAAGTATTTCTAAAATAATAGAATAGGAGCATCAGCCTAATGCTTATTTTACACTTGAATACTTTCTAATATCCAGACAGCCTCAGTGGGCAAACTGGTACAGTTCATAAAACTAATTAAGAAGACAGGATAGAATATCTAGACATTATAAACATTTTAGGCAACTGATAAAGCTTCTTCATCTTTTCTTAATAAGTATGTTCAGCTCTTTTTCCACCCACAAGAACATTCTGCAGAAAGATTACAGAACAGCACACATTTATAAACAACATAAAATAAAAATATGAACCCCAAAAGACAAGTACTTTTTCAGTTAATTCTCAGAAACAGGATACAGAAGGAAAGAATGCAACAAGATACAACAGATGAACGATCATCCTGTTGCAGATCATTTACACTGTGACTATATGGGGTTCCTGCCAAAAATTAGTTGCATTAAATGGAATTCATTGGTAGTGATGTAATTTAGAGATGAGAGATGGGGGCTGTGAACAAGGAGAAGAAATAATTTCTTTCATGTAAGGTCATGGGTGCTTATAATACTTAGCATTAACTCACAAAAAGCGAAGATCATAAGTTTTACCAACTTTTGATCCAGCTCCTGCCTGCCCTTCCCCTTATCGCTGGGTAAAATAGGGGGAATTTTGTTGCTAGTCTGAAAAGCAGCAAAACAAGGAGTTTGACCGCAGAGATGGTCAGTTCAGAAAGATATGCTCTGAAGCAATGGGACTTGCACTGTTACACGTCATTGCCTGCACCCTGCTCTGTTTGCAACCCACAGTTGCTTGTGACAGTTGTTTATAGATAGACAGATAGGTGTACATATGATATAGATATCTCTTTGTAGATACATTGAGAGGGAGAATGAGAGGGATTTAGAAGCTCTGTGTATTTAATGCAGCATGCTACAGAGAATGTGATAAAGAGCTCTTCCTATACTCAAAGGGCATTACAAACTGCATCCCAACTTCACTGCAACTTGCATCCTGGGAGAAGAATCTTTGCTCTCCACTGTGTCCTGGAGTGTCCTCCTCTACCCTTCAGAGAAAGACTAAATACATTTTATAATACCACTCAGGATCTGCCTTTGTACAAAAGCAAAAAGTAATGTATTTATATTTCTTTTCATACGTTATTTGGGAGAAAGAACAGAAATTCTAGTATGCCTTTCTCTTCATACAAAATATATCTCAATGAAGAAAGGATGAAGTGACCCCTCCAATGTGGGTCTATTTAAAAAAAAAAAAAAAAAAAACAGTGCTCCACCTCACCCTGCGACATAACTACTGTTGCAGAAAAGGAGTGACCATGCACTTTGCCTATCATTTGAGGTCACAGAAAACAGAAAGATTACTTTGCTATACCCACACATTATTACTGAGAATATTGGGCCTGTATGATTTCTTCAGCAGGACACAATGAGTTAATAGCAATGTTAGGACAATTTTAAAGTCTAACTCCAAAGTCTTAACTAGTGATTCTTGCTACTGTAGAATATTTTTAAAATTTTTGAAAAATGAGGGTTCTTTTTAAATACATCTAGTCAAAAATCAGACTAATCAACCTAGTTTGTATTTATTTGGCTGCTGGTTTGCAGATACGTATCTGTGATTTTTCAAGGTTCTCCAAGTACTTTTCCTCTGAGGAAGACGCCTGGGTTTTCTGAGAACACTAAAAGTTCTGGACAGAAAAGTACAGTTTCTTTCTCCAAGTCTTCAAGTCTCCTTTTATTCTTTTATTCTGCCTTATGGAAACCAATTACGACAGTATTGTTCTATATTTGCTCCACTGAATTACCATGGTTTTTTTTATACATATCGCAAAAAGATTTGCTGGTTTTTCTGCTTTTGGGCTCCTTTTTTTTTTTTTATGATTAAGTACAATCCTCTACTTGCCATTTCCTTTGCTTTGGTATTTATTCTGTCTCCAAGTAGTATGTACAATAGAAGGTGCTTTCCACTTTCTCAGTCCAGTGTTGTCAGGACTTATTTTCTAGATATTTTGCTAGCATCCCTTGCTAGTTTCAGAGTATCAGCCCTGTATCCTATTTTCAACACTATGCAAAATACAAGGCCAGTATGCCACAGTTTTATCTTTTCCTTCTTCAAATCTTTAAAGTACGATTCTCTATCATAAGAGCTGTAAATACTAGCTCTGCTCTCAAAGAATCATGGAGAAAAGATATTAACCACCCCCCCTCACCCCCCCCAAAGAAAAAACACATACACTTGCTTATATTTGAATGAACTGGTTTTCACTACAATGCTTTACAGCTTTGATTTGTTAAGACATTATATAGATATAAATAAAATAATAAAAATAGCCTTGAACTAGTAATGCATTTACAATTTTTATAGAAGGCTTTCATTGTTATGGATCATATTAAATTTAGTAGCCATGTTTTTAAAGGCATACGTTGAAGTGCAGTGGTCTTTTTTCTGTTCATACACTAAAAGCCAAATTCAGAACATGATATGTTATTAGTAGAAGTATGCAAATACCACAATTTATATCCATTTAGAATTTCTTAAATTCAATTACTTTTTAATTACGATACATTTAATTCAGGTATAATGAATTCAAGTACAAACATTTAGGCTGTATTATTAAAATCTCTGGGATATAAAAATACATTAAAGTCCCTCCCTCTAGCAGCTAGTGATAACTTATCTGAGTCTAGCAAAGCCATATAGATTACTTTTTTTTTTTTCCTGAGTACCTTGCAAGGTCACTTCTTTGAGAGTTGAAATGTAAATTACTTATATTACAGCAGTATCCTCAAAACTTTTCATTTTGTGGATTAGTTCTCTCTGAGCTTTCCCTTGCTCCATCTGTGCTATTTTAGGATTATGAAGTCTGAAATGTTTGTTTTTGTAAAAAGACATGTTAGGACAGAACAATCAGGAAAATGAGATTCCTTTAATGTGACAAATGTGGTCAGCGCCTCCCATTTCCAATGTTTCTTCACCCTTGCCTTACAGAACTTTATATGTATTAAGCAGCTAACTTCCCATTGCACCCCCACGGCCTCGGCCACTCTAACCTCTCAAGGTCACTGCATTTTGGCCTGGCCACAAGAGCATCCTCTGCCCATCTGGTTTTGTGTCACCAACAAATTTGATCATTGTTGAAACTACATCAAAGAAATACCCAACAAAGATGTGAGGCAGCTGCACATCAGACAGAAAGGCAACAGTTTTTAGTTTCTGTCATGAAAAGAGCTTCTGTAAATGCAGCTATCCAGAGTGGTCAAACACTACTCAAGAACCAGTACAAATTTCACTGGCAGAACGTATGCAGCTCACCAGCATTGAGTATTGTGCAATTTGTCCACAAAGAGAGACATGTATTGTGAGTAAGATCTCTCCCAAAACAAACACTGCTATGTCTAATTTACGTTGCTGAAAAAGAAACTATGAGTGTTTCATTAAATAATACAATCTACAATGAGATATCCCCTACGGAAATAAAAAGACACACAAAAACCCAAACAGATATAAATATGCATTTGTAATATGACCACCTTATCCTAGGCAACCTGTTCTATGAAATGGATATTCTGGTTTTTTTTCCTCCAAAATCTAGAGGCCAGAGGAAAATACTTCTCCAGTACAACTGATATGTCCCAAGTCAACAATGGATTCATGTTGCTAAATTTCACTTTTTTTTTTCTAACTTTCTGAGAAATGCTCTCTCAGCTGTATTTACAAGTCAACTGATAATTAAATCACATCTATATACGCTCTATGGAGAACTTGTGAGGTATTTCAGAGATTTTATATAACATTTACAGCAATAAAGGTCTGAATTCAAACAGGATGTTGACTAACTGTACATACCATCTAGCTCCTATTTAGCTTCTATTTCAACTTACATACTATTTTAAAAACATAGATGGAAGAACGCCAATAATCATTATTATGCTAAATTGAAACTGAAATATTGTGTAATCGGATTCTCTAGATGTGAAATGCAATAAAAGCTTAGATACTGATTCAGTTTCTAGTATCAAATTCTTGCTGGCATGCTCCAGCCTTAGTTAACATCCAGCAAGTTTTACGATTGTAAATGGTAACTGCATTGATAATGATTTTACATTTATATCTCACGTTTCCTTCAGGAAAATCTTCCTTATTTTGCCAAACACATACACGTTAAATGGCAGAAACAATTTACAGATCACCAATTCCCAAGCATTTTTTAACAGGATGCAGGTGATACAGTCCGGCTACGCAGCAACAGGTCTGAAAAATGAAGACTGCTGTACAAAATGGAGGTAGGAGAGTTCAAAAAACAAAAAGGAAGTATCTTAGTTTGGGCTAATTTGGGCATGACACCACAGCCTCTGGAACTACAAATTCATGGGAATTTCAAGAAGTTTAGCAGAACCTATGAGTAATTGAAATTTAAACTTTTCTCTGTGGAATGGCAATAAATGGATTCTCTGGCCAACCACACCACAAGACGCAGGTGGCTTCAGTAAGACTGTGGGAAGAAGATAACCCAACACTTTTTAATGAGATGAGTTTTGTTTTCTCCTGTATACTATCATAGTTTTTTCCTGAGCCAGGAAATAGCAAATACAGCAGCAAGTAAACCTAGAGACAGTGAAACCCTTTCATCCCCCTGAGGTGCCAGTATATGGGACTTCCTCACCTCTTTATTTCCCATTCCTAGGTGTTTACATCCTAGAAAATACTATCTTCCCAAAATTATGGAAACTGAAGGAATTGTTGGTAACCATAATAATGACATTGAATTCATAATATGTCAGTCAAGTCCCTGGGACATTGCAAAAGAATATTCATAAACCTCAAAACACAAAGAAACACCAAAATATGTTGTCATTGGAAACAAAACAAAAGGGAAAGAAAAGGAAAGCAAATTACCCATGCGCCTTTTCTTTGTTCCATCTGTTTTCCAGGGTATGTCAAAGAAAGATTTTTTGTGGTGAAGTGCTTTCTTAAATAATGCAGACACTAATTTCTCTAACTTGAAAACATGGAAATTTTTGTTAAATACAGTCAAAAGGAAAGTATTAAATACTGTCATTTTATAAACCTTCAAAAGCAATCCTTTATTCCTGAAAGGAACATATATTCCAGTGTCACTGCCCTAGAGACTATAAAGCACTCAGTTTGTCCACATCAGTCACATTTCATGGCTTTATATGGCAAGATGTAATACAATGTACTCAACTACACAACAAGCCAGTCAAATGCTTGAGAAACATGGGACTTCTCCAAAAGTTAATATGAGAAAGTAAAAAGCAATAAGAAGTACTTCTAAAGTTGTTTGGTTAAAAAACAGAGACACATCTCTGGAAGTGAGTCAACAGACATCAACTGGCAAGATCTGGTACTTTGAAAGAGAAGAATGTGAGACTACTAGAAATCTGATACAGTCTATAGCAGCGATTACACAGAGTAATAAAAATCAAGCACACTACTGATACAGTTTTATTTAGCTTAATAGGAAAGCAAACTTCCTTTGAAACAATGCAAAATATTTAAAAGCACCATCATATTGGCTAAAATATATTAATTAAAAGTCGATGAAAGAAGGATATGCAATTGCTAGAAAGCTCACAGAAGGTACACCTCTGTCCTTACATTTGGAAAGTTTGATTTCAATCAAACCTGAACATAGCCAAAGCCACTACAAGTGCTGAGGATTGCAGAATGAGAGTTAGCAGGTGGTGCTGCTTCGCTGGATGGTCTGTGAACCATGGGGGAAAACACTCACAGCACCTCCTCCTCACAGCTAGTCCACTGAGCTCAGGGTTTCATGAATACCTCTTCCATATGTGGCATGGTTTCTTTCTCAGTGAGTTAAATTTGAAATCACATGCCCACCACAAGAGGGTAGTTCCTGCAGTCTATATACACTACACACTATTGTTTACAGTGTATACATCACAGTATACGCCATATACAGAGTTTTAAACAACTCTTAAGCATCACTACTTCTTTTCAATTAAATCCCTTAGTGGCGTAATCATATTGCTCTCAACCCCTTTATTAAAACTAAGACCTTGGCATCATAGAGTGTGTCTTATATAGCACAAATATACATCGAATAAAATAACTCAGGTTCCAGATAGATAGCTGCATTAGTACTTTGTTCTATTCAAGCTAATTAGCCCCAGTGAAAAGATGCACTTTTCCACACAGCCTATGATTCTGGTCTGACTCCTGATTACAATTTCAGTTATAGTTGAATAAATAATAAATAGAATAGTATATGCCACTAGAATTTTTTTCAACACAATTTTTTATAGAGAATTATTTTATTTAGACTCGAAATGATAATTAACTTCGGAGTACACTCAGCAGTTGTAAAATTCATGCTGTTCTGCATTTGTAGAGGTACAAAAGGTCCCTTGTTTGCAGTACTATGCTGATTGATTCCTATGGTAGAGCTGTTGATTCTCTGCATGAGTTTTCTCAGATAACACATGGCCTTTTAAATATTGGTGAACTGGGTATTTATAAAGCATATATATATTCTACAGATAAGCTTGGCAAAGAAAGCTTATTGAACTTTGTGATTTAAATGAAACATTGAAAAATGATCAAAGTTTAATACAATGTATTTTTAAATGGTGAAGGCAAGTTTTACAATGACAACCATGACCAGTATCAGAGAAAAATATATTTTAAATGGCATTTAATTTGTATACTGCAAATTTGAGGTACTTAAGAATTGTATTTGTGACAAATATACCCAAATTTGCTTTACCATGTCAAAAATTACAATTGTCTGATAAATATCTGCGACTTTTGCAATACTGTGGTCAATGGGGATGCAGTACAATACCTTGCAGTAGGCAAGCACCTCAACTGTCTGACCTCAGGACCCCTAAGGTCTGTTGCCAGCAATGTGCATTGCTGCATATATGACCTGTAACATTCAATGCTTTAATACAGAGAGAAGCAGCAGTCACTCTCTCTCTCATTTCCCTTGGGATTCAAAGCTTTTCTTAGCAGTGAACTTCAACTGACTAAAGCATCTTGAAGAACCGAAGCAGCCATAGGAGAGCTAACTTATTTTTCTTTGGATGCATGCCAGCATAAAGCCAGGCAAGGGTGACTACTAAGCAGCAGTCCTTTCAGAGCGGTGGCATGAAAGTGCCAGTATTATCAATTAAACAAAGACGGGAATACTGCTTTCCCATTGCATCAGCTCTGGATCTAGCAGCTGTATAATGCACAAATTCAAGCAGCTTGCTCTGTCTGGGAGCCTTCTAACTTTCAAAAACTAGATGGCTTTACAAACAGGACAAGATGTTGCTGAGGATCTGGCAGTGGAGGAAAATACAGCTGCTATCTGACTGCTGAGCTATAAACTCAGTTTTCCACAAAAATAATACTCCCCATCTATAGTATGAAGTTTAGGGGAAAAACATAAGGCCACCGATTCTCTTCTGTGCAATGCAGACATCATCTTTATGAATGAATTTCATACAAAGTCTCAATACTATTTTTTCCTGATGTAGTAGGCATGCAGCTTTTACACCATAACTGTCTAAAGCTTGCTTGCTCTCCTGAAGCGAATACAAATTTTAAGAGTCAGATGATGATCACAGCAGTCCCTAAAATATACACAGGATGCATGATCAGCGTCACAAACAGGACACTAAAGCGCTCCATGAAAACCCATCTTGTCACTAAAAAAGCCTTTCAGAACCTTCAGCAGAATGAGACAGAAGATCAGGAATTACTGAACAATAACACACATTACTATGAAATGAACTTTTATCAATATAAGAGACAGTATGGAACATCCTATGCATTGTAAATAACTACAGATCTTTAATATCAAGAGCCATCCACATGGAAAGTCTCTTCTGCTTGGAAGGAATTTCCCTGACTCAGGTTGATGTAGGTTCCTTACCAGATTGCTCAAAGCAAAGAAGCAGAAGTTGTAATACGAGAATAATTATCGAGAACATGTACTGTTTTCTGGAAGAGATATCTCTAGGATTATCTATCAGAGCCATCAGACTTGTGCGTGGAAGCCTATGTAACACCCCAGAGCTTTTTATGGCATAACACCGGAGAGCTTTTAACCTATAATCAAAAATGAAATTTAGAATCAGACTAAAAGCACGAAAAATATTTTTTTAATGATATTAAAGAGCTTAGAAATAACTTAGAGGGAAGGTAATAGCTGTGTCCCTTTTACGTGTGAATAAAGTAGGCACACACACATACGAAGTTCCAAAATATGCAATTAAAGGTACATTTGCAATCTGGAACACACAAAGACACATCATTGTTGACACTAGTTATATTCTGCAGCTTGATTGGGAAAGCTTCATTTGATCTAAACAAAAATTTTGCCTAAGGAGGGACTACAAATCTGGTCCAGTGAAGCTGATCTTGATCTAATGCTGATGGAAAACAACTGGAGACTCAACAGTAACTGAGGGCCTACAGCACTCATGAAGAGACCCTAATAATAGAACGCAAATGGCTGTCCTATGACTACAAGCAAGACAAAACACTCATCTGTGGTTAAGTATAAAAAATAGCCTACAATAAATATTTCTCAAAATTTAATGTTATGAATATGGGTTCTCCAGATTAAAAAAAAAAAAAAATCTATCCAGATGAACAGAGAAAATACTACAAAATGTATTTTGCCCCAGTGTTTCCACCATACATGAATGGAAAAACAAGAAGCAAATTTCGCAGAATTTGATCCAATCCTCTTTTAAGAAAAAATAAATTTAAAAAATCTGTAGTTAAAAGAAGTAACTGGAATACTATTATAGTTACTGCAACGTGTATTCTTCACAGAACTATGTGACATGACAAAATACTACAGTTTTAAATACACAAATATCACTTCTCTTCCTCTGTCAAGTGTCCTTAAGAACTGCCATTTTGCATGGAAAATGGCTGCTGCGATTTGACTGCTCTCCATCTAACTGAACTTCTCAGTAACACGTCTCTAAGGTTCCCATTAGTGGCCAATTCACAACTAGTAAAAAGAGCAACAATTGGAAAAATATTTATGCTTCATTACACATTAGGACTGATCATTTTAGAATACAATACCACAGTTTATAGAATAATACCACGTTAGAAAGCAAACTTGTCATTTCTTTCTCTCCAGCATCAAATATATGTTCTCCTCTAGGAAGATGCTGCCAACTGTTGACTTCTGGTAGTTAAAGAAATAGCTGTTTAATACACATGAAAAGACAGTGACAATGGCCAGAGGATTTTCTGTTTAAATATGTCTTTTACACTACCTGAAGCCCTCCAATTAGGAGTTTGACAAACTTTTTAGTTTACTGAAGTACAAAAATGTTGCCTTCTCGCCTTATATTAGCCTGCCTCACTTCAGGTGTTACTGAAAAAAAAAAAATTCAACTGATTATTCGACATTTACTTGTCACCAATGAAGAAAAGAAACTGCCAGAAATTCAGGTATTTAGATTCTAAGTACAGCATAAAAATTAATGCTGTATGACAGTCATCACAGGATACATTCTTTAAACAACAAAAGACAGATTTTCCTCATGAAGCAAAGGCAACCTGGTTCTTTGTTTGTTTTATGAAATAAAACAGTGGCATGATTGACAATCTGAAGTATGATTCATTTTGTTAACTTTAATAAAATAAACAGGCTCTGAAAGCTAGAAGCGAGATAGGGACTTCTGCATACTTGTTTCTGACTCACACCTTTGAACTCACTTTGTTGTGACGCTACAGCTATCAACAGAAGAAACAGCATAAAAAAATGAACTGTGATGGAGCTTGCAGTCCAACTGCAACAAAAACCGCCTTGAAAATATTTGGCCTTCCCTCTTCTAGATGTCTTCAAAACCACACTGACCTAAATATCCTGTGGTATAACGACACCACACTGCATTACAGGCAGGAAGGTTTGGGTCTTTACAAGTTGCCAGCTGTTGTTCAGCTGTATGAACAGATACTAACACTCATGTCTCTTCTGTACGGTCCTTTCTAAAAAGCACTATGGCAAAAGTTGGTGGTGTGCTGATACCACCAGTAAAGGTTTTGAAAACTCCTAACAGGAAGAAAAATACACTGTCACAGAATGACCTATCTAAAGTACAGTCAGGAAATTATGATAAACTTTTTTTTTTTCTTTTTCCAATGGAAAAGAGCTATTTTGGGGGAAAGGTCTGGAAGTTCACAAAAACGAGCCTCCTAGCCTTCCTTTCAGTAAACCTGCTCTTGAATGATTTATGAAAAGAAACTTTTCAGTTAGGCAGGCCCATAATTAGAGATGCATTTGTACCTCAACTCTCCCTTCAAATTTGAAGTATGTCAGCAAAGGTGATCTTAGGTACTGGTAAAACATTAATTTACATCATATACTGGAAAATGAGTGTTTGAATGTAATTTCAAGCTTGTGACAGAAAGGAATTGTAAAAAAGAGAAAAAGCTAAGTCATAAATGTCCTGACCTCCAAGTGCTTGTGTTTGCCAAATACACATTAGCTCAGCTTTTACATTTAATATGAAAAAAGCTAGAGTCCTGCCAGCACTTTCTCACTCAAGCCTTAAAAAGGCTAAGGATAAAACTGTCAAAAGAATGAACTCAGCCACATCTTCTACAAACTATGCAGCTTCTCATGCTAGCACCAGATGTGAAGAGAAACAACCCAGCTTAACATTTGGGTGTTATAATGTGAACTAGGTAAACGCTGCATTTGCCAATTAAAATTAACATGATTCTTTATGACAAGTACGCTGGCTGCAACCTCTTGCAGCCCCAGTACCCCCTCCACCTGTCGCATGAACTCCGCGATGGAAAGCAAATCAGAGATGCTCCAAACGCTAAGGAAAAAATGTGAACAGCAGGAGTCCCCCAGTGGTAAAAATACCTCAAAGAAACCTTCTCCTCTTCCCACATACCTGTTACACACTACTCTTGGCAGCTGGCCAACACCTTGCTGCTAAACAGCTGTAGGTTGATTTAGAGATGTGTTTTAACACTTCTGCCACTCTTTAAAAATAAATAGTTCAAAATAATACACATCTGAGAAGTTAGGACATTCAAAAAAAATCTTTCTAGCTTTCCTGTTCTGAAATCTAAGAACTCATTCCAAATATATGCACAGTAATTTCTAGAATTTTACACGAATACTTCTCTTTTATGTGTTATCATGTCACACAACAGAAAGTTAATACCCAAAATCAGGCATTGCGCTCAACTAAGATCTCGGGAAAATATGATTTGTAACATATTACTCTGAAATACCAACGTTTTCTGAGTTTAAACATATTTCAAATATTATAAATCCTTCTAAATTCTGAAAATTACATGGAAGGATAAGTAACAAACCTTAATTCTCTAAGACATGCTCCCTGAGTCCCTGATCTTGTTCAACATGTAGCACTCACTCTCAGGAACATTATGAATTGTCACCCTAATCTATCAGTGACACTCTTTGCCACAGAAGAAGTACGGCCTGCTATGTAGATAAAGCAGCGATCTGGCACAAGCACTTTACATGTCTCCCATACTGATAGCTGCAGTGGGAAGTAGCTCTTTTCAACACAGTTCAGGTCTGTGATCATTTATTACACTTCTCATTCTGGCTAAAGACAGAAACTAGTGACTTTAAGTATTCTACGTGCTTAAACGCTGATTCTTACAAAGCAATCCTGAGTCCTTCAATTAGCACATATTACTGCTCAAGGGGAGCTAGCTATTTGCTCTATTTTATTCTTTTTTAGGACAAGATAATTCCTTCTGTAACTTATAAATTACATTGCTCTTCACAGTCTGGACCAGATATTGCATACTGCCCGCATTACACAAATGTGATTTTTTCTGAATATCCTACTGAGAACAACTTTAGAGAAAACACTGCTACTTATGAAATCAATTTCTTTTGCCTCCTGTTAGTGTCATAGGTATAGCCACTTATTGACTGTCTTTTAGACACAGTTTTGGTTTTATTATGTCCATGCAGGACATAATAAATAAAATTTATTTTGCATGTGATTTAAATACACATTTAAATCACAAAAAATCATTTAAAAGGAGAAAAAGCTCTACACACAGTTGCAGAGCTACAAATACAATTTTGAAAGGCACAAAAGCATAACATTTCTCATTTTCTTAGCTATGCAAAGTATTGATATGTGAAAGATTTTTATGCTGACATTTTCTCTTTAAAGCAGGACCAAAAGTTTACAACACTTAAATCCTTGACTGAATGCAACAGGAAAGAGATAACTCTCATTTTAATAATCTGAGGAATTTGTAAGCTTACCTGCAATTAGCATAGGTGAAAGCTAGTATCAGACTGTACAATTATAGCACAGCAGTGAAATACCTAAGCCCTAAAGATGACATCTTCACAAGCACAACCATTCTGTCTTATTAAGTGAATAATTTAAAGTAGGTAATTAAGAACACTACAGAGTGGCTGCTTACAGTGGATGTCAGTAAGTCATCTGTTTTCAGAAGCATCCCTATAACTTAAAGATGCCCAGAGATACCGACACATTTTGCAATGAACAAATAAATAAATAAAGCCCAGCTGTCACAGTTATTCACCATTTATGGCTGTGGTTACACCATTAACGATGCCCTTAATATATTGACAACCTCACCTTTTAGTTGCTAGTTCAAACACAGTGCAAGAGGGTAATGACCAAAAGTATTTATACAGCTGCACAATGAACTACCCAGGACAAGGCTAGGGGGAGGGGGCATATTACAGGACAGACACCTGAGCTACAGAAATCATCATTGTAATTGGCACCTTTGTTGGCAGCTTCTGCAAGGAGGTCAAGGATTGAGTGGGGAATGAAAAAAGGAACTACATTCTTGTTTCTAGGAGTACCAGAGGCCTGCTCCAACAGAGAGTTATTTTGCTTAGCTCTACCAGACTGGACATGTTGCAGGAACAAAAACATAATACCATTTTACGGATAGCTAAAGCATTTGGTAGCATTTTTCTTAAAATAGGTTAATTCTAAAATTATTCTCATGTATGCTTTTTAATCTTCCCACAGCTCTTAGGGAAAGGTCAAGGGCAAGAAGATAAGATGTTTAGCTTCACAGCAGAAATATATTAAAGAGCTAAATGAAGCTTCAAGTCAGATTCAAATTATACTGTATTTACTGAATGAAAAAAACATTGTATGCCTTTCTCCCTAAATATTAATGCAGTAAGAATTAATACATTCACTTTTTACCCAAACCACAAGAGCCATCTAGATATTCTTACATTGTGCAAAAAAAGAAAACAACATCCTATGTTGAACAATTCTCACACCAATTTATAGACCAGATCAAACACGCTAACACACCACATTTTTTTACAAGTCTCCTTTAATTTTCTGTTGTGGAGGTGGGACGTTTGGCAATGGGAAGAGACATCTCTCGCATCAGCAGCCTTGGGGAATGTTTGCTTAGAAACACACACATAGTTTGACCTCTCAAAGGATCAAAGCAGTTTACTTCATCAGGTCATAGGTGTTATCAACCACTGCAAATGTTTGTTTCCTTTTCACTATTTAGGAGACTAAATTAAGCAAATAGATTATGAGGGAAATAACTATGGGTTTATGATAAAACTGTAATTCTTAAGACTTTTCATATGAGAACACTATAGCAGCCATTATCTAAGCAATCCTTTAAAGAAATCTGACAAGCAAATTTATCAATTTATAATAGCATTTCAAATAGTGCAGACACCTTGCTGTCTTCAATCATGTCTTGCGTCATGATTGTGTGTGTGGAGAAAAGACTTGTTTGTCAGGGTCCTAATGGATAACATGAAGTACATTCCCACGGCAATACAAAATGAACAACAATAAAAATGATAATTTGTTGTCAGGTGATGATCCTGTAGGTGTGCAGGAAAGCAAGTAAAGCTGCAGGGTCTAGGTTTTGATCTGGTATTTAATTTAAATATTCTGTAGCTGAGATCTAATTGCACTTAATCTGCTCCATAAAATTATCTTCACTGCTATTAGTATCCCAGACTTGCATTATATAAGCCTAACCTATTTTTTAAAAAAACATTTTAATGTGCTGCTTAAGTGTTCATTAATGCAAAGTCACTGCTGCACAGAGTAGATTCCACTCTATCTGCACGTGGCAAGCCTGGGGAAGTCTGGGTATTTGGACACAAATTCCTTGAAACAACCACCAAAAGGCTGGTATCATCTTTCTTCATTTTCTTTATGACCATATTCCATCTGGAAAAGAAGATGACTCTAAAAAGTGCAATGTCATTTGCAAATATGATACAATATTATTCAAATAATTAAATGTGATATGTATTCATACATAACTGCTTTTGGACATGTTCTTAGTTTCTTGTTTTATTTCTGAATCTGAGTAAATAATCTTCATGCCAACTAACCTAAACACATGAATTATTTCCCATTTTAAGAATCCTGAGATGCTCAATTATCCAATACAACTGTCAGCCATCAACTGTACTTAATTGTCTGTACGTTCCAAGTCCACTGCATGTTTATTTATATCACTTGCACAACACAGTAGATGTTTTATGAGACTAGAATAAGATGAGATATGTCACAGTCTAATGCTTAGTGATATGACGGGAATCACATTTGTTTTTTTAATCCTAGTTTTTCAAGGAAGTGTAGGTAAATTCAATATTAGTCTCCTCTCTCATCTCCACACCCCTGAAGCTCTCAGCAAGCTTTTAACTCATAGGACATACTTGTACAAGTTCGACAGACAAATAAACAGGAAGTTCTTACAAATTTCATGAAAAACTGCAGGTTCGCATGGAGGAGATGGACCGAAGCAGACCCTCCTGCTGAGGAAAAGGCAGGTATTTCTCTGGCTCTAAGAGGGAGCGGGCGCCAACCCACGCGTGCATACAGTCCCCCAGCTATATGCACAACATGTGTTGCCCCACAGAGACCAGCGATGCAGGACAGAATTAAGGACAAGTGAAGTGATGAGGGAGTATGTGTGGAGAGAGCACAGCACAGGGACAGAAAATAGGAGCTCTGTCTGTGCAGAGAGCAAGGGGCATATAGGAGATTGAGGACTCGAATTTATAAGAAACCAGGCTTTATTAGCTCCATTACTCAGGAACAATTTCTTTTATTAGACCACATTTCAAACACTTTATATAGAGGGTGAGAGAACAGCTTGGAGAATGCTGGAAAAAAGCAGAGTTTAAGGGCGGCTTTCAAGGAGGAGAGGAGGCGTCGCATCAGTGGAGGCACAGGACAATGGAGGACAGGGAGGCGTTGGAGAACACAGAAAGGGCGAGCAGGGTGGGGGGCAGAGGCGGACTGCAAGATAAAGCCATCAGACAGGAGAGCACAGAGGAGCCCGTCATAAAAAGGAAAGGAAAGAACTGTTTTTGCTGAACTGAGTTTTAATACCGAATTTAGGGTGCAGAATTTAAAAGGAAGAGAGTGGAAGCTTTTAACACTTTTGAACCTCATCAGCTGCATGACAAAACTTTAATGGGAACATGTACTTTATGGACACCAGACAGTGATAAAATCATATAACCAGTGAATGCAGAAATTCATCTTTATTTATGGGTTCCTACTCAAATTGTTTGATATCTTCAGCTCTCTTTACAACCCATCATTTCTGCAAATTTCTATGCAGGAAGAGCTATCTCTATGCCATTACACTGTGTCAGGCATCTCTCGTGTTAAATTTTCGGCTGAGTGCAGATTGCACAGGACAATAGCCTGACACAAAAATTGTCGTCAAAGCATTATAGTAACTAAAGAACTATTCAGAAAATAACTTGATTGTGTTAATGCCCTAACTACATCAAGAGCACTGTTGCATTAGTTTCATCTAAAGAAAATGCAATAATTTCAAACTAATACCAAAGCATAAATATAAAATAATTACAGAATTAGTTTCATAAAAAAAAGTCATCACACTTCTAAAATCAAAGCTGTAAACACACTCCTTTCCAAAGTTAAAATATAAAGTACAGCTTAAAATAAGAAATGTATGATGCTTATCGCAAGTAAGTTCTGCCTTGCAATTCAGAAATTCTTATTTCTTTTCATCACATATAGGCATTTTACTCTCAGCATTTTTAACATACTGTCAACTCCTGACAGATACCACTGGCTTTTCCAACACTGCCAAACTTATCCTTGAGAATCAAACATAAATCGGGTTATAAAAATAAAGTTTTAAAATATTTTAAAAGATGTTAAGAGCCAGAGTGCAAATCACCTGCCATAAACTGCACCTTGCTGTGCTGTCAAGAGACAGAACGCTACAGGATGCTGCTCTTTTTGGCACTATTCTCTGCATCTCACAAGGCGATGCAGCTCACAGACAAGCCCTCTGAGGAAGACTGCCATAGACAGATGCCTAATTGGCACTGGTGTCTCTGCTACGCCAGTCCTTCCAGCACCTTCACCTCAGCAGTATTCCCATCAGTACACCCCACGCTGCCGCTGACCTATATCAGAGCAAGCAAGGGCTTTTTCTTTCGCTCTCGCCATGTCGTGCCTTCAGCTGCTAATGGGGCTGCTGTGTCCAACTGCTTATCCCTGTAACACAGCAGAGTTTGTAGATACCTCTCAAAAATGTAAACCTTTTGGTGAGTTCTGTGTCCCCAAGGTCCCCCTGCAGCACATGACCGCTCCTGCCAACCAAGTCCTTGAAATGGATGTCTCTCTCCCCATAGGTGACCAGACCCTGCTTCCCTCCTCAGTGACAAGCACCCAATCTCTCCAAGTAATTCCACCAATATCACTGGGCTATCTGCAGATACATGTGTGCCTTTGCTCCTACGTCATAACAAGCAGTGTGGTACTTACACAAACCATAACACTGGCTGTAATTAGAAAAAGAAGGATATACAATTTGCTGCTCAAAAGCACATAAACATTTCTTCATTTGGTATCTGGTCCACCACATTATAATTGAAGCTTTCCTGCAAAGATACAGACTAAAGGGATGGTAGTTCTGCTCTCCAGACAGGCTACTTGAGACAAAGAAAAGATGTGATTCACTGCATGTACTGTACACTATAAGCAAAATGCCTGGCCATTCTTAATCAATCAGCCATCTCCCAACACTTTCCTTTCAGGCTTCAGAACACTGCTCTCCTTTGCGTTTCCTTCAAGTCTCCTACATATTCTCTCTTACTCCTTGCATTCAAGGAGATGCTGAATATTCACGCAGAAATAATCTGTGTTGTATCGCCAGATGCGTCCTCCTTCCATGGAGTGGATTTCATCTCATTTCCCGTGTTGAAACGGATTGAAAAGCCCTGCCTATACTACTGGGACAAGCAGAAACTCTACATTTGCTCAAAGCTGTGTCATCCTAAAGCCTTGAGGAAGATAGATAGAACTTTTCTTCTAACAAACCTTCAAAGATATTAGCTAAAAGTTCCAATAATCTCACCAAGGCAAGAAATACAGACTAGGCTGTGAATATTTATATATTCCTATTTGGTGTTTCAAGGCCTGTTCATGTTCCTCCTGAAGTTAAAGTGTGTATGCACTGCCTTTATAAGATAGTCAATCAGTTACTTCAGCAAGGTACTTAATTCCCCTCTCATAATCAGATCTAGCTTCGAGAAATGCAGAAAACAGGAAATTCAAAGAGCTCCTGCAAGCCAACAGTCACCAAAGTGATACTCTTGTGTGTGAAGTCCAATCTGATTATGAAAATGGCAGAAGTAGAAATCAGCAACTAGTATCTATGCAGCCTTGATAACTTGTTATCTGACTGGAAGCCAGCCTAGTTGTCTCTGCAAAGAAAATCTGCAGACAGAAATGTCAAAGAACACAAACATTGTACATGCTTATATTAGATTTATTTTTGTCAAACTATTTTCATTTTGTTAAACACAACTAAAATAGATGCCTGTTTTTTGTTGTTGTTTTCTTGCAACACGCTAATGGCCACAAATTCTCACTGGAGAGTTACTCTAGATTTATAACTGTAATGACAATATTAAATATTGGTCCAAAACCTATTATTCTGATTAATCACATATTATCTTACAAAGGAAAATATAACTGTGCATCTGACAATCTAGTGTAGGCAAAATTAACAACACATTTTTACTTTTCTGATTCAAAAGGTTCAACTGCACGTCAGAAAACCAGAACTAAGCCAAAAATTACAACAGGAAACAGAAAACATTGTAATCAAATAAAAAGATTTTGATGTGTTATGCTTACTTCAGTGGGAACAGAATCAGATTGCAAGACTCCTATTAACTTAATAGGATCTGGTTTATTGTTTATGAAATTGGGTGAATGTGCAAGGTAAGTAACATGAAATATCTCATTTTTTGAAATTAAAAAAATGCAACAATATAAAAGACAAGAGCTAACAAGAGCATTGTAAACAATCAAGAGAAATCAACATATTTAGTAGTTTGCAAATTAAAGTGCCTTTGTAGAAACATGGCATTACAAATATTCTTACAGAAATGTCTCAAGAAGACATACTGTTAAATTAGAAAAATACATAGCATTCGAAATATACACAGATTTAGGAATAGACCCAAGATTAGAGGCCTCAGGCTGTAGGCATTGGGGACATCATAGAGTATTTATTCATTGCAGAAGCCACTAATTCACATGCCACAAACTCCAAAAGCAAGAAGCAGTGAATCTTCTGGCTAGGACAAAGACTCTAACATATCTTTGCAATAAAAAAATAAATAAATAAGGAAAACAAAATAAAATAAAAAGCTATATATGGATTCTACAAAAGAAAAGTAATTTACTAAGCAGGAAAAAAGAAGCACGTGATAATCAGAGTGTCATGGACCTGCTACCCAGAACACAGCTCTTATATTAGTACAAGAATTGTGAAAATGTATAAGGAAACATAGTCAAGTCTTGATTAAAAGAATTTCAGGATTATGAAAGTTTGGACAATATTAATATACTAAGACACGGTGTTTCATCATTGTGTACCCCCTGCTTTACAGAAGCAGCAGAAAGAGAAGGGCTGGGCACAAGGAGTCCTGAAGAGCTTTAAGCACATGGACAAGGAAGCTCTGTTTCTCCAGATCCTGCGAATCCATTTTGAAAAACCCCGGTCTTCCTCCACTGCCTTTGCTGGCAGCAATTTTTCCAAAGGAAACACTTGCAGCGCATTCTCTGTGATGCCTGCACCCCACCCCTAGGGAGCGTAAAGCAATGGGGAGGGCCCAGATAGCTGTCAGTACTCACAGGAGGCCTCATGATGGGGAGACGGAAGTCTCCCCATATAAAAGTCTGCCAAATCTTGAAGGAAGCGTTTTGCAAGCTGGCGTTCATTCTTTCCCAGCACGCACTTTCTGATCTGTGAACTCCAACAGTACAGGATGCCTACAAGACTTCCAACAGCTCAGAAGAAGGGGGAGAACTAGAAGCCCACTCCTTCCTTCTGAACCAAGGAGAGATCGTGACAGAAATCCAGACCCATCTCCACAAAATCCTTAAGTATCCTACAGAAAGAGCATACATAAAACTGCCTAATTTAAACACCACAAGCACGCACACCCTTCTGAGAATTCCATCACTGCTAAATTTTATAGTCTCAACTTGTTAAATACAATAAAAGGCCACCTTACTGATAACTATTATTTGTACTTGTACTTCTAGCTTACTCAGTACACCAGTCAAACCTGCTAACTTCATCTGCTATGCTACTCATATTGTTCCAATGAGGAATTACACACTCCAGTAAGAAGCTCTGTGTGCTCTGCTGTCTACTGAGCTCTCCTTTTTAATTAACAAATTTACCATAGTAAGTATAAAGTATGCCCGTTTCTAAATATAAGCTCCCAGATACCTTCTGTAACAAGAGATTCCCAACATTTTTGAAGAGTAAACAGCTTCTTATAAGAAACACTGAATCAGGAAACTCTCCTTTTTGACATATAATCATAGGAGCCAGTTTCTCTCTCATTTGTTAGTGACACAATACGCACCTTGCAAAAACAATTTACTACATTCAAAGAGATATTGGCACTTCAACAACTAGACACAAGCCATAACCAGCAGCATGTAACCAACCACTTCTCCACAGATTACCAGCAAAACTTCCAAGTTTTAAGAAACACTCTGATTTTTGTTGTATTTAAGATTATTTTTTAAACGCAGTAGATGTAAAATAAAGAAGAAAAGATACACAAAGCTGTAGTAAAATGGGATAATAAGCCTGTGATTAACTAGGTAACTTGAAAATGAATCCATAGGCAGAGGGCATTATGTCATCCTAAATATGTTGATCTAAATATCTGGTTCTTTTTAACGTTAAGTATTCTGTCCACACCACTTCACAGCTACGGCTTAAGGCTATTTGTTTGACTTTAGTGGCTCTCACTTTTGTGTTGAAATAAATGAGACATTTCATAAACATTTATTTTGTAAATATTTCTACAGATACACAAAGCTATAGTTTTTATGCGTGATACTTTCTTACAGCATGCCACATAGATGACCACTACACTGTATCAGTATCAAAACAGTAAGATATCTTCCAGTCATGAAGGTCAATGTCAAATAAAATACAAATTCAAGAGGCAAACCGTTCTCCAAGTAGTAAAAAGCTGTAGATAGCTTTAAGAAGTGACAAACTAATTCAAGCATCTATCCTTAATTTAGTGTGAATCTCAACTATAAAATCCAATCAACAGATTTTGCATTTACTGTAGTTGTGATGGAAGTCAATGGCCTTAAAATGTTTTCACCTCTCAGAAGCTGTTAAGGTTTGAGCAAATACGGCTGTTTAAGCAAAAGCTTTACATCACAATAAGTAACCCAAATCTGCTGCTCTCTGAAACACACACACAGCTCTTCTGAAACACACACACAGCTCTTCAGTAGTTTCAAGAGCTGACTACTAGCATGGAATTCATAACTTGAGGCAGAAGTGCCACATCAGACAGTATTTCTAAAGAAAAATCAGACATACATACACCCAAATCAAAAATAAGACAGCCCTGTATCAGGAAGACTCACAGTCCTGGATTTGGCAATGTGAAGTGTCAGAGGACTAACTTCATAGGAGGAGCTGAATTCTGAACTTAAAGTGAAGATGGAAAGGAAGGAAGGTCAGGTTCCTGAACACACAGAATACATTTTCACAAGTAAATGAAATATTGAACTCACATTCCTATTTTAGCCATCTTTTTTTTTTCCTACATTGCACTTTCCTAACAAATTTAGTAGAGAGTCAAATGCAAAATTCATGCTTGTTATAGTATCTAAATATATGATACCCTGTACTTAACAGCACTACGATAAATAATTTTATGTGTTTAGATTTTTATTTTCTATGTTGTTGGACATTGCTTTAAATTTTATATAGAACACTTACCTTGTATTTATAGTTCTAGATTAATTAAACCACTAGTCCCAGTACAACATAGGCCACTTAAAAATATAAAACAAAGCTTCATTTTAATTAGCGTGACCACATCATTTGTTCCCATTATGTTACTGAGAACTGGAGAGAAACTACAAACTCAGTAACAGTTTTAGCAATACATTCCTGAATTTTAAGTCAACATATTGATGGTTGAACAAGTAATGAGAAAGTGGTGATCTGTTTAAGTAAAGGGTGCAATTTTGAACATCTTTCAGCACTGAATTAGGCCAACTTTAACTACTTTTAAAAACTGTCCTCCATTTCTTACACTTATGTATGCTCCAAAAGATCTATGTAACACAGAAAATAGTCATCTTAGTCAAACATTTCCCCCTGCCCCCATGTACCATAGAAGACAATTACTGTGATTTTCTATACTGTTTCAAAAATAAATAAACACAGCAGAAGCATTAGGCTTGATATACACCAAGTCACACCATACCACAGAGTAACCTACATGAGATGCAAGGGTCAATCTCTGCTTTTAATTACACCCAAGTAACTTTAATGAGAGTGAACACTGCAGCAACATAGGCAGAAATGACTGTATTAGCAGATCAGCAGTTATGAAACCCCTGCCAACACTGCTTGTACAGTTTTTCTTGGTTTGTTTGTTTTTTAAAAATCAAGTTATAAAAATCTTACAAAGTTGTGCTGCTCAGGGTATGTGCAGAGCCCTGCAAAACTCTAAGCCTAGGCAGCTTTCAAAAACGTTACATGCAGTGGTAACTGTGACAGTAAGAAAAAGGCTTTTGCTAATCTTTTTCTTTAAAATGACAATACGTCCAAATACTGGTGGTTTTCCTCTGTATTACAACTTCTGTTTGTTGTCCCCCGTGAATCTAGGCCTCCAATCCTTGTAAGACTGAAACTTCCACCAAAGCGAACAGGAATTTGTGGTGCACCAGTAACACTGAATGAGTCCTAACCAGTCCACCAGCATCCCAAGTGGCTGTGGTAGGAAGGACGTCACTTGTTGGCAAGTATGTCCTATTTTATTGTTGCACAGAACAAGTAGAAAAACTTATTGCATTTCTAAGATAACTTGCAAGTAAATGGGCAATCTAAAAAATAACAAAGTCAAGAGTATACATAAGGTATTTCCATAGAGATCATAACACTGCAAAGGCAGGTTAGAATTTGCCCCTTGGCAGGCTGACTATAAACTTTAAGAAAACAGCCTGAAACTCCTCTACATTGTTTTTGTCTTGGTTTTTTATTCAGTTGGGTTTTTTTGTTGCTGTTGTTTGTTTTTAAGCAATAAATAAATAAAGATTCTTCAGAAGTTAATCTTTGTTCTCTATTTCTGCAATAGACTTGCTCACCAAAACTAAGATAATGCTTTCAAAAGATGTATGCAATTTGGACCTGAAGTCACATTTTGAAAAGTGACCAAAGGACTGATTTTCAAAAGCATTAAGATACCTAAAGATGCATTAAGCACTTAGAATTTTTAAAACTGTCTGGGCATCTAGCACCTATTTAAATCACTTAGTCCTCCTGAAAATCCCAATGGGCAGTTATCTACATTTTATGCCTATATGCCTTTGAAAATCTGTACCATTAAATACTTAACAACCTACGTCCCCCTGGCTTTTAATGAGACTTAAGGTCCTAACAAGTGTAAGCACTGCTGAAAATTGGTCAAGCCACTCTTTCTGGTCTTTTTTTTTTTTTCTCTCCTTTCTTTTGAAGAGCAATCTACTAATGCTTATCCATAGCACTTCAGTTAACTACAGCTTTAACACAATCAGACATACACATTACACTGTGCACATTCATTTTTCTTTATGTAACTAAAGTCCTGAGTACAGACTGCACACTCATAAGACTTTCTGAAACTATGAAAAAGAATATGAATTTCAACCTGTAACCCCTGTCAGTGCCCAAAATTCATTGTTTCAATAAATATGATCCAAAATGAGTGTAACTTACTCTGATAAAAACAAACAGCATAGTTTAATTACAGAGCAATATATTCTAGTTACTACAAACAAGTTCTAAAAGATAGGCACAAAATGACAACAAGAATTAAAAGAAAAACTGGAAAAAAAAGTTGTAAATTGACTCCTTAGACAGCCAGCAGCTCCAGGAAACGACAAGCCTTAATTTTGATTTTTTTTTTTTTTAAACAAAACTGTGTGAAACTATAAAGCATTCCCGTATGCAAACATTTGAAAGATTATCTTCTGATCTTCTTGAATGTCAATGGGAGGTAACTTGCACTGACCACATTCCCAAAAAGGATATTAGGAACATGGGGAATCACATTGCCACCTACAGGAAAATTTAGCATTTATTGTCAAGAATGACTCAAGAATATGAATTGCTATCCTGCCAAGAACTCTTTCAGTTTTAGTTATCATTTCAAAACCAATTAGTATTTTGTTTTATGCAACTATACCATGAACTTTTTAAATCCAGAAAGTCATTAACACTCCTCTTTACTTAAGAGGTTAGTGTTCCATGAGCTACAAAAGTTCCATAATTCAACTATAAAGCTGCAGATTGAAATCATGTTTCAGTTAAAGAATTTTAAGTCTGCTTACCTGATACAATTGGTGCTAGCCTGAATATGTCTGATAGCCTGCTGTTAACTGGTTCATATGGGGAATCTTCAAGCAAGTCATTTCCTAAAGACAAAAAAATATTTTGAAATTTTTTATACAAGAATTCAGACTAAGATTTTGTTGTTTACTTTTACTTTCAAATGAAGTTACTCTGTAATAGCAAAAGGTCCTCCCCTTTATTCTGCTTGTGTGGCTATTTCCCTATAAACACCTGAAAGAAGCAAGTTGTTTATCCCTGTCACTAGTTCTTTTCCTTCCTTCCTCCATGGATAAGGTCATAATTTGCAGTGACAGTCTGACATCACCAGGACTGTCCCATCTCAACATGCCAGCAGGAGAGAAGCTGTAGTGGGGATGTTCCTCTTCACTCACACTAACAGTAGAGCTCTTATTTACAGGAGCAACCCAGGTGACAACCAAAAAACTAGCATCTTTGGAATAAAACATTCTGAACAAGATGCTGTTGGAAGGGAAATTTTTTTATGATGCAGAAAATGACCAAGAGTAGTGCAATTTTTTATGAAAGTTAGAACACAAACATATACTGACTCATTAAAATGTTCCAGTTGATGCCTGGATAAATGAACAGAAAGGGATCCCTTCCATGGAAGAATGCAAAGGCAGCTACAGAAAAAAAGTTAAATGGGGACCACAGAGAAACGAAAGACTGCATCTTCAACTCCAGGGCCAGAGCAAAACAGGGACAAAAAAAAAAAAAAAAAAGATAGATCTCCCATAAGGACCTGATTGTTCTCAGCAGACTATGGGAAGTTTGCCAATGGCATCAATGAGAACAGAAGCTGCAAAGTCAATCACTGTCACATCCCTTTTAACTGGCACTTCAGCCTGGTCTAGGAAGCACAAACCTTTCTGCCTCTGCATGCCCAGGGAACATTGCTAGCAAATACCGGAAAGAAAAATTTTTCCTTAAAACAATGCTCCTCTTCATGTTACATTTAACTGTCAGCAAAGAACTAAGAAACTAGTTTCAGTGTCCTGTGATCTTGTTAGGTGAGTCCTAATTAAGGCGTTGAAATACTATTAGGAAAATGTCTCCAAATGACTGTTTTTCTAGCTTTTGCACTTGCTAATGCCCTTATCGTTTGACTCTGGTTTAGAAAGGTCAGCTGGGTCCCCTGGAGGAAACCCTCGTTGTGGATTTCCCAACAACAGGAGATGGAGCAGCAGCTGTTCTTGAGTCGGATGAAAGGTCCTCAGTTTGCAGCTGAAGAGCACAACATGACTTACGAGGTCAGACCCTCAGTTTAGTCACAGTGGCAGTAGCTAGCTGATGCGAGGGGCTGCGAAATCACATTGCATTAGGGGGAGTGTAGTGTTCCTGTGTTTTGCAACGTACCCTGTAAGCTCTGGTACATGCTCCAGTAAATGCGCAGGCAGTTTTTCTCCTTCTTCATGCCCCTCTTACAGCGGCAGTTGTACAGAGATTTCTGCTTGAGAGCCTCCATAGCACTTTTGCATTCGTCCTTTGCCTCCAGGCCTGTCGCCCGGCTGAAGTTGCTCTCTTTGCCAGCTACACACTGCCTCAGTGTCCTGTATTTAGTACTACAGCTCTGCTCCTTGAGACATTGATCGCTGGCTTTCACGCAGTCAAGGCGGTCCCCTCCAGGCAGCCCGCTCACTTCTGCGGACAGAAGTACATCTAGAGAGAGGAGACAAACCAAACAAACTCTTTTTGAGGGATGAGGCTGATTTAACCACGGCTGCAGGGCAGGCATCCGGGAAGCACAAGGCACCTCCTCACACAGCACATGCTGCCAGCCCCCCCAGGCAGCACCTTGCAAACCTCAGAGCATGACGCTACACCTGAGCAAAAAACACACGGGGTTTTAACAGTCTTAGATCCACTTTAGTGGGAGCGCAAGCAGAGAGTACGTTTTAAGTCTGCTAGTTGATTTATGAGAAAACACAAAAAGGAAGGAAAACCCTCAGGGGTTAACATGCCTCAGAAAACAAGCATTCATTATTCCTTGGATCCACTTTGGTGAAACAAATAACCTTCCCACTCCAGTGTTTAACTGAGGGGTTAAATACTCAGCCTCACTTTCCACAACATCTTTGCTGTAATTTCAATTACATCCACGAACAACCCGCTCAGAGAGATAAGTATCCTCACTGATTGGTATTAGCCTCTTTTTTGCGTCAGTCACTTTTTAAAGGCTGTACACAGTTTTGCTTATTCTACACATATCTTACAAGAAGGATTTATGACCCCCCCACACACCTCCATTTCTCTCCACGTATGATGCTTTTGCCGGAGAACAAAGCAAATTACATTAACTCTCTCCTCTCCATCGTGCCCCCTGTCACACTCCTTCAGACACACACAGATGGAAACACAAACACCTCCTGCGGAAGGGGAACCAGTTTGGGCTGCAAAACACTCACTGGCGGGCAGGTTGCCAGGTTGAAGTGAATAGGTAATCCTTCAGCCAGCTCGTGTCACCCTCCTCGCCCCCTAAACAGCCTTATTTTATTGAAATGAAAAGTTTTCATGTAACTTGCGAGAGCCCAATTTAACAAGAGGCTACGCAGGCAAGTACCTAAGTCAGTAATCTCCCAAAGCCTGAAATGTAGACTGGGCTAATTGAGGTAAGGCAGAGACATAAAAAACTACTGGAAACTTCACTGTTCTGCCTAAACAATAGACTGACAACCATCAGGCACCCGATCCCATAAACCCTATGCTTTGCTTTATGAAGCAATGCACGGAGAGAAATCAGACACCAGCAACTTACCCACTAAGGGCAAAGCGAAGTACAAGACAGCGAGAAACATCTTGCTGTCTTCGGATGGTCTCCCCAAACGAGCTAATGTGCCACAACAATGAGGATCAGCATGTAGATATTCCAAAACCGCCGAGGTCTAAAGACTCCAAGTTCAGATCCATTGAATTCAAGGGGGGGAGGGAAAAAAAAAACAAAAAACAACCACCTCTCTCCTCTTCACCGCTCCCTCCACCAGCGGCAGGAGCAGCGACGCGAACGCTGAGCTTTTTTCCCTTAGATTTCAGGTCTGAGCAACCTGAAACACAAGCGCTGACTTCAGCGAGGGAGCGGGAGAGGCGCACGCACGGTATTTGTGTGTGCGAGTGAGCCAGCGGGAGCGGGGCAGCAGCGCCGGTCGCCTCCTTGGGTGGGCAGCGCCTGTTCCCAGGGAGGGACCGAGCGCACACGGTGGGGGGGGGAACGAGATCCGCGGCTCCCGCCCGCCCCCGGCCCCGCAGCCGGGGCGAGCCGCTGACAGCCCCGCCGCCACCTACAGGCCTNCAGCCCTGCCGGGGGCTCCCTAGGGACGGCGGGGGGGGAGTTCGTTCCCTCCCTAAATCCGCAACTTTATTTATTCGCCTGCGCCGGGGCGCGGAGGCGGTGCCACCTCTCGCCTCCGGGGCGAGGACAGGGGCAGGGGCAGGTGCGGCGCTGCCGGCGGCCGGGAAAGTTTGGCCGGGGAAATCGGGACGGGCGGCGGGCAGGGACCTCCAGCCGGAGGTGCGGAGCCCCGGGGGGGCGGCTGCTCCGGCTCCGCCGACCTGAGCGGGGCAGCCCGGGCTCGGCAGGAGGGCTCCCGAGCGGAAGNTCCGCCTCCGCGGGGGCTCGGCGGCGACGGCCTCCCCCTGCCGGCCCCGCCGCCCGCGGGGGCAGCCCGGGACGTGTCGGTGGGGCGGGAGGGCCGCCGGTCCTTGCCCGCAGCGACGCCCGGAGCTCGGAGCGGAGCTGAGAGTATCGGCTTTCACCGGGCTCCCGAATAAACAGAGCGAGCATATGTCCCGTATTCCTGACAGATGGTTCAAACAGAGAACTATTTAGTGGTTTTCCCACAGTTGCTACTATGTAGAGCTCCCCCGAAACTCAGCAAAATGCAATTAGCCTAAAATAGCGTCGGTTTCCAGATTTCCTTGTTTTCATGTGCGGAAAATTTGATTCAGGTGTTCTTAGGTTTTGGCTGCAACCAAATGTTTTCTGCTTGAAAAAGATGAGTATATGCTTTACTTGGCAATTTTGTCAACAAGCTGTTTGGCCCGTTTGACTTCAGGAATTTGCTTCTCCTCACAACGCATTTTGCCCGAAGGAATTCGCCTGTCCTTGTGAGAAGGAAGATGATCGGGCTGGCTACTGTTATAGAGAAAACCGAATGGCAGATGGAGCTAGACTGTTGTAAGGTACTTCAGAAACACTTACTTAAAAGCCTAGCGTATGCTGGGCTATACACAGAATCTGGCATTCACAGAACCTTTCTGAGTGAACGCTCTGTTTTTTCTTGTTTTCTTCTCCTACAGCTTTCTCTTAACAGGTAGCTGTGTATTTTTACAAAAACAAACAAACAAATAAACCTGTCCAGAGTACTGATTATCTCCATGAAATCATAATACTGATCTCAAGTTGCAACTGATTAAGTCACAGCTCCGTGTGGTTTGGTTGTTTAAATATGAGGGGGCATATGCTATTCTATGGTGAAAACAAAAAATCTGTTCTCTGCTGCATGTACAAGGATATTGTCAAAGAGAAACAGAGACAATGGCCAGATTTTTGGATTATTCAAAGATAACCAGAAGGTGCTAAGTTGGTGATGGCATTGATGATAGAAGTCAGTCTCAGCTTTTGAAGTAGCTGCTATGTAAGCAACGAAACAAGCTGGTCTTCCAAACACTTCAATACAAATTGAAGTGAGTGATACACGGAGATGATTACTTCTTCACTGGTAATCTTAACATTGTTATGGTACATAATGGTAGAGAAGTTATTTGGTATAGATTGGTATAGAAGTTACTTGTATGTCTAATAAACCAGGTAGAATGATTCTCCTATAATTTAGAGGTGTGAGTCATGAATGGCTACATCATTCACACCAGAGCAAGGCTAGCAAAAATAAGACTGAAATCCAGACCACTATTTACAAAACCATTCATGCATTAGTGTCCTGAGTATATATATATACAGACATATATGTACACACAGTATTATTTGGCATATAAAAGCAACACACTGCAGAGCTCTGCATTAATAGTGACTTTTGCTGTTACAAAACAGCTTTTGTGGGGTGTTTACTATTACAGTGAAAGTGAAATCATGTTTTAAAAGTGTTAAAAATAAAAATGTTACTGACAGTTCAGAAATAACAAGACATCTGGAAAGACATGCATCCAAAATTCTGAACACTTTCACTAAACACTCCTCTTGCCAGTCTTTGGTTCATCTTTGGAAGACTAGCACTCAAAGTGAAAAAAGGTTAAAATTTCTTAATCCAAAAAAGTTTAAAAACACAACTATGTTCTGAAAAACATCCAGTGAGAAAGTCCACGCTACATACAGTTGCTCAGAATGTCCAGCCGCTGCATGTTTTTCAACAGGACTGTAGGTATGAGAAAGGTTCTTGCATACCCTGAGGACAACTGTACCACAGCAGAAGTTACTATTTTTTTTCTTTTGGAGATGAAATTCTTTATAATTTTTGCAAACTTATTTCCAGTACTCATTAATCTCTGGATGCCATCCTTTCCATTTGTCTAAACTAATTTCCATGTCCTGATAGCACTGAGACAACACAAGTACTTTCCTCTCTTCATGGAGTTATCACTGCGGTTTTGGGTAGCTGAACTCAGTTGTGTGTTGGACTCGTGTCACATAAACACTTGAGGTATGCAGCAAACCTCAAGTGCCATTGTACACATATTGCTTATGTATGCTTTCCTGCAAATCGTAGCTACAAACCATTTTCAGGGTTTTTAAGAATTTACAAAGGTGCCAGACTGAAAATACTCAAAACTGCAGTGCCCCCATCTGCAGAAGACTGGAGCTCTGCTGCCCACCTCACCCTGCCGACACGCTGTCAGAAGTTACTCCCACTTCCATGCCGACTTCGCTGACCTAATGCCAGACAGGTTATTGCAGCGGTACCCAGCCCAATCTGTAAATTCAGTAATTAGCTGGATTTTTTTTATCCTCAGTGGAGGATGTCAACAATAATGTTAATTGATAGCACTAGTTTTATTTGGGGCTTTTATTTATTTTATTTTAAAAAAAAGATTGTCCCCTATGGGCAAGCGAGACAACTGACTCACCAGGGAGCTGAAGCGTGCAGTATGGCCACCCACTATGTCTACATTTAAGATAGCAAGATGAATGAACAATGAAGTAATTTCTTTACCTACAAGCAAGATACCTTCCCTCATCTTGAGAAGAATCATCAGCTGATATATCTGCCACTTTTATATTGAAAACCCTTAACCCATTCTGTGGCTGGAATCATAATCGCTATTTTCGCATTCTTCTCTGCTTGCCTTTTACTTCCTGTGGGGTAAAATTAAGTCTGCGGGTGCTTTGCTGTTGATTTCAGTCAAACCAAGGTCCACCTTATCATTTGTGAGAACCACTCAAACCATAAGGCTCTTCAGTAAAAGGAACAAATAAATAAAAAATAAACGGTAATTAAGTCTTTAATGTGAACATTTTAAAGATATTTAAGCTAATTTTCTATGCTGTTGATTGATTTTTATTAAAAAGTTCCAGAACAATGAATATAATATAACAAATAGAAGGTACAGCTGGTAGGGACAAACATTTCATTAGAAGACAGATGACAACATAATCACTACTGAATTATTGTTTAAAGGCCATTACAGTATAAATAATGGGGAAGACTACTAGCTATCTGAGCTACTTACTGCCAGCATTAACTGCTAGTACTTCAGTTTTTACATAATTTTAGATTCCTGGTTCTCTGTACCTACATTAGCTGGTGTTCTTTCATTGAAAACTTTTAATAAAGACAAGATGTAGTAATGAGGAAAGAGGAGTTATTTGATATTAAAGCTTCTGTAAAAAACAGTGTTTCAAAGCCCCTAAACTATGGGCAGTTTTAAGCTTCCTGCCACCTTACAGCCTGAACCTAAGTGCACTGGATACAGCAACTGCATCAAACCCCGTCTCTAGTCAGGGCCGTACGGTAGTTTAGGCCAGTCATGCAAGATGTGTGAAGTCAAAATACTATTTTTTCTGTATTCAATCTTACTGGATTTTCTTCTGCCTCCTCATTTGCATGTAAATTAATGGCTGACAGCAAACTCTCAGAAGTGTGTCACGTGGAAGAAAAACTGACTCAAATGCTAGTAGATGTTGTTTTGCAGCTAGTCCCATATGCAAAAGCTGTAGTGTTGGAGCGCTATGTTAGGTTGTTATGGCAGGCTGCAGTTCAGATGACAATGTAATGTAAGCTGACAAGGAGGTTGATTTAATACATCGACTGGACCACAGCTAGCCTTATAATTCCCTCTGCCATCGACCTCCTTTTAAAGACTGAACCCCGCAAGAAAATACTGAAGTTGGAGCCACTGAGCCAGAGGAAAGTTGCACAGTGTTATCTGCATGCCCAATAGATATGTGGAGAGAATGTATGCTGAAATAAGAACAGTGCCATAAACTTTAAATGTAATTCTTTGGGGAAGGAAAAGATGAAGCAAAGCTGAAGCTGAATTACTGAGTCAGATATAACGGGGGGGAGCAAGTGGCTGATGGGAATAAGTCTGTGTGCCATGAGAGCACAAAAAGCAGTGTTTACACAGGAGGTTTTATTGCATAACGAGAAAGGGAGAGTAGAAAAGTTAGAGAATTACTAGCGACTGGGGGAAGAATCTGAACTGCTTTTTTTTTTTTTTTTGGTCTTAACATTTATCTGCTTACCATGAAGTCAAAGCACCTAATGGTGGGAATAAGGCAAGAAGGATTTGCTCAAGGCATTAAAGTTTTCTAAAGGACAGATTAAATAACAGTGCTCCAAAAATCAATTTTGAGGGGCTTATGAAGCCTTGAATAGGCTTTTGCAGCACAAAAGCGAGATTGAGTTTTTACTGAACTTGTCATTTATTTGGGTTTAGAGCTTTCAGTAAGTATCAGGAAAAACATAAAACAAAAGCAAAGTAAACAATGAGCATTCACACAGTAATCAAATAAAAACTTTGTCGAAGTGCAGTCCAAATTACCAAGTGACCTAATTCATGCAAAAGTATAAGAAAATAAAGCTCCCTGCTGCACCAAAAACAAAACAAAACACAACAAAAACACCTTTAATCAGACCTGGTAGTGAATTCACACAGCTGTTCTGGGCCAGAAAGTTTTCCTAATCTCTTGCTTCCCTGTCCTCACCAGAGGTTGTGTTTGTGTATTATCAGACCACCTGGGGGAAAAAATAAAAAAATAAAAGGAAAAAAAAAAGCTGCAAAATTCCTCAGTGAATTCAGATCTAATATGTGATCTGGTTTTGATTTCACTAGAACAGATACATAAATGCTAAAACATTACAGTGCAATTCAGAGAGCTTGCAGTTAACAAACAGAACAAAACATACACCTAGCCAAATTTATTTACCCTTCGAGACTTGAAAATGTGAACAAAACTGTAGCCAGTTGTGAAGTTTCGTACCTTATACAAATGATTCCATAAACTTTAAATGCTGGTATACAGGCATAGACATTGACGTTTGCCCAAACTGGTAAGGGAAAAGTTAAGACGGACAGATAACACTGGTATCCCTGGAGTTGTCTTACTGCTTTAAAAGTGGAATAATACCGTCCCCTAGCTGTTCGTAGAGGCAATTCATGCTAACGTGGGAGAGGTGATTCATCCCTCTGCAGCAAAATAATGTGCGAAATTCCATAGCACAAGAGAATACAGCAGTCAGCAAAGAAACTTGATGTAAAGAAGTGAGACAAAAAGTATAAAAAATGAAAAATACGAAATATTATATGTTAAGTGTTAGTAATTCATGTGCCTGTAAAATATAAAGCAGTGCAATTCAGATGCTAGTAAAGCATCATTTGAAACTTCAGCCTCTAACCCATATGCCAGCAGTTTCAACCTTTAGCATCCCATGGGCATTAGCGGCTACTGTGATTCAAACAATATCATCATTTAGTTTGTTAATGTGCATAAACTGGTGGCAACCTTCCTTTTGTCTTCTTAAACTTCTGCAATTACCAGCAATGCGGTCCTGTGGAAACCATGCAATCCCGAACCACAGGACAGGAAACCCTGCCTTATACTATGTAAAATATATTTACATTAGTGAACCTCATAGTCTTTGGAGAAAGACTAAAGCTCTGGAAAATTATTTATTCTAATTAAGTCCATTGCTGTACAAATATAACATTCCAGGCATCTTCAAAAACATATTTGTGGAAAGTGGTAACATCCCAGAACACTGATATCAAATTCTTGAACAGCACCTGACAAAACCCATGTAAAAAATGAGAATGTTGCTATCTATCTTCCATTTGTGTACTGCTTCACTTACATGTAGGTTTCATTTCCCACCCTCTAAATTTAATTGAAAATGATAAAATGCCCATGTACAGAATGGAGTGCAAAAAGTGGTAAGATTCTCTTTTCAGCGAGAATCTTTCACAGTTCTAGATAGCGATGGACATTCAGCTTTCACTGTTCATGTGTGGTGGTTTTACCCAGCTGAGCAGCAGAACTCCACCACAACCACTCGCTCACTCCCCCTCCTCAAACGAACAGTGGGAGAAAATACGATGGACAAGGGCTCAAGGGTTGAGATAAGGACAAGAAGGTTGCTCACCAATTACTGTCACAGGCAAAACAGACTCAACATAGGGAGATTAATATAATTTATTACTATCACTAACGAACTAGAGCAGTGAGAAACTAAAAGCAAACTAAAAACACCTTCCCCCCATCCACCCTCTTTTACCTCTTCCCCCTGAGCATCACAAGGGAACGAGGAATGGGGGCTGTGGTCAGCCCGTATCGCTTCGTCTCCAGCTCCGGCCTGGAGCCTGCTCCTGCGGGGGCTCTCCATGGGCTGCAGCCTCCTTCAGGCCACATCCACCTGCTCCACCATGGGCTCCTCCATGGGCTGCAGCGTGGAGATCTGCTCCATGTGGTACCCCACGGGCTGCAGGGGGACAGCCTGCTCCACCATGGGCCTCACCACGGGCTGCAGGGGAACTTCTGCTCCAGCGCCTGGAGCACCTCCTCCCCCTCCTTCTTCACTGACCTTGGTGTCTGCAGGGCTGTTCCGCACTCCTCTCTCTCCCAGCTGCTGTTGCACAGCAGTTTTTTTTTCCCGTTCTTAAATCTGCTCTCACAGAGGTGCAAACAACATCGCTCCCTGGCTCAGGTCTGGCCAGCGGCGGGTCCCTTTTGGAGCCAGCTGGAGCCGGCTCTTATCTAACATGGAGCAGCTTCTGGAATCTTCTCACAGAAGCCACCCCTGTGGCCCCCCTGCTACCAAACCTTTACCACATAAACCCGATACATCATGCTCCACTGGATATGCACACATTTACAGATCAAAGAATATTAAATCCTACTGGAAGATTTTGCCTTCATTTACTGTACATATCTTATTCTAAATTGTAGGACCTAATCTGCCGTGACTCATGCCCTGTGTAGGGAAGTCAAAAATGATACATGAAGGTTAAAGTCATTTTAGAATTTGGTGACCAAAGGCAAAATTATCATCTTAGATTTTCAAAACTGTATTTTCTGTACATTGACTAGACTAGCCCTGATGAGTAAAATAAATGTTTCTACTCATGGTGAATATCACTGAAACTGTAAATTTATTGGAAGTTTCTGAAAAGGTTAGCAACTCTGTCAATGTTAATTCCTGCAATGTCTGTTTTCTCTGTCCTCCTCTGAGGTGAGAAATTTAGGGTACAAAAAGTCTCAAGGGATTTATATTTGAGGTGAAAGGACATCAAGAAAAAAATGGAAGTGGAAGAAACTAGTGATGTAAGTGCCTTGAGAATTTGTCCTACAGAAAAAGCAAAACTAACTATTCTTAGATATCTGTCACCAACTGCATGTGGCGGTCTCTCAACTAAATGTACAGTGATACATTGGGGGCTTGGCTGTTTTTTGTTTTATAACAATTTCCTGAACAGCTCTGCAAATGCTTCAGGAAAAATAAATGCAAACAAAACAACTGGAATTTAGATGTTTAGTCTTAAAAATTATTCAATAAATACGGAATGAAAAGACTAAACATTTCTTGAATCAGCAACAATGGCTCCTTAATTAACACATGTATTTTTAATTTCAGTTTTATAGTTTAGGAAGAACCTTATGACTGGCAAATGAGATAATTATCCTGTAATCCAATTGATGATCAGCTGGAAACACACTGTTGAAAATCAAGACCTGTTTGTTCTATTAAAATACCAGATAATCCTATTTCTTGGCTTCTTTGCCACTACTTCTGTGAAATTCTGATGATAGCAGAATATGCACAGACCACTGTACGCACCAAAGAAGTAAACACGTCAGGCCAATCTGAAAGGCAAGTCTGAAAGCTAGAGTCACAGCTGATTTTTCTGCAAGTGTTCATTATATCAATTACAGGTCTAGATGTTAAAGAAATTTGGCGCGTTTAATCATGTGATGCACAGATAAATCTACAGGACTTTCTCTAGGTGGATATAGTCACCTGCTGGTAACACTGGCTTAAAAAAAAAAAAAAAAAAAAACCCACAACGTTTTGTGATGGAATGCCTACATCAATCCTGCAGCTTTACTAGCAGACATAATTCAGCTGAAAAGCAACAATACGTACTTTTAAATTATGAAGGTGCACTATTCAGACTTCCTGGATGCTGTCTAAACTTGATCCTGATTCAAATCGTTTACATCCTGAATATTCCTAAATCAACTGTACCTTAAGCTGGCAGCAAAAGTAGCCAAATGTAAAGGACACCAGACTTCTGTCCCCATCCCACCTCTGTCCCATCTCACTGTGAGGGACACATAGGTTGATTTGCCCTTTGCTTTAAGCAGACACACAAAACCCTTCTAATCTCAAGAATATATTTTACTAGAACAGAAAATAACAGATTAGACTGAGGTTTCTTTTTTAGCAGAGAAAACTCATTTTAGCTGGGTAGGCCAGACTAAATACAAGGTTTGAGAATAAATCCTTTGCCCAGTACAGCATGGTTGTCACAAGAGTCCTTCTCCAGGTAGTTTCCTGGCCTGAACAAAAATTACTCAGATTCTCCTGGAGTTCCGTAGGTCTTTGTTTTGCTGTCACCTCCAAGGCTTGCCTTTGGGTCTGTTCAGGCACTCACAGAGAGCCTCTGCTCTCCTAGGAGCTCTCATTCCCCTCCCTGTGTCATTCCTTGCTGACGTTGTCATGCCTGCCTTGCCCTCCACTGGAGAGAGGCTTCTCCCTCCTCTCCCCTCTAGATGGGTTGGATGTAGCAGCCAGGCCAAGGAGAACACAGGGGCATCTTTTTTGTTGCCCCTTCAAACACTTGGCATAACACTTGAAACCAGTAATCAGAAATTTCTAAAAAAAAAAAAAAAAAAAAAA
>VXAL01009618.1:25117-47743 GCA_013399475.1 Chauna torquata | reverse complement strand
AAAACCAAAACCAGGTTAAATAAGCACATGCTTTACAGAAAGCACAACTTCTCTTAATTACTGTGTCAGTTCATCTCTTCTGAAACTATAAAACACTTGAAAGGACAATGTCCTGATCCTAATAGAGGTTTACAGCCAATCCTGTAACCTAAACTGGAAGAACATCCAGCATACAAGACCATCTAATGTCTGGTTGCTTATTTCTTACAAACTGTATCTGAAAACCGTTTCTAACGGGCATTCAGAACACAGTGATGGCTGTATATATACGCAGTTGAGCTGTACAATTTGTTTTATAAATGGCAGAAAGGCTAGGAAGCTTCATTTCTAAGTAAGGAAAAGAAGAAAGTTTCTGATGAAGTCATTTTTCATAGGAATTTCTGAGTTATTAGTTATGAAAGCAGAAAAAAACTCTAGGGTAATCAGACAAAATGTTAAGATAAATATTTACAATAAATTTGAAGATGTAAAAAATTACTTGCAGGCAGTCAGTATGACCCATCCAAGTCTGTGACTTTGTTAATTATCCAGTGGATCACTAGTTATAACAAAATAAGGCAAACTTTTAAATATGTACAGTAATGGCATCTTGCCAGAATGAAATGTAAGCATGATGTTCCCAGAATTACAAAAAAATCAAAGCAATTATGATTAATATAATGATTTTTGAACATGATTACATTCTAATCTGTATAACGTCAAACTGGAGCTAGTCATAGCAACCTGACAGACGCATGGTAGGACATTGTGAAACCCCAGTACGGCACATTTGCGTTCTTTTTCCTTCTTTGTCAGATAAAGGAAGCAAGAAAAAAATAAACAGGAGCATGAGTTCAAACAGGAAGGTGGCAGCACAACTGAACTTTCAGGGACACCTGACTGTGGAGGACTTTCAGGGATGCCTCGTACTGAGCTCGTGACCACCACGCTTAACACTTTGCTCCTCAAGATTACTGATAACTGCCACTCCTATCAGCCAGGAAAGGGGAAGCAGAGGTAATTATGTTCCTAAAGCTGGATGTTTGTGGTCTCTGTGATGGAGTGCCTATTAATGCACAGAACAATAGCTTGTATGATTTAATTTATTGCATGATAATTCGTGCATGCATTCAGTCTGCCCAGGCCTAAACTGTGCCATTTTCATGAACAAAAATTTGTGCATTTCCCTATTATATATCCTTCTATTTAGACTTTTAAGATTCAGATTATGCCTTTGTAAACCGGGTAGTCGCACTTTTTTTCCATTTTGGTCTTGCCTATTTATATATGTTGTAAATGGTTTGAAACAGACAGTCCTTTGATGCTGTTCAGAGGATTAGAAAGGAAGCTACAATCTTGGTTAGAACCATGGGAATTACTATAACATTGAAATCAAACACTTTTGATGAAGACATTTTGAGAGAGAATATCGTAAGTGTCAACAAAACTGGTAAGTGATGGAACACTAAATTGTTAGCTTCCAAAAAGTTAGCTGTACCACAGTAGTTTTTGAAGACCTGGGAAACCCAGGGGGAAGTACCAAGGTGTTCATTCCAGTGCATGTGTTTTACTGCATTACCACAGTTTTATTTGAAAATGTATACTTTGAACTTTTTGGTGGAATGCATTAAAATGTCTAAATGTTCAGCCTAACTGGCTAAGTGTTGTAATTCACATTCAGGTGGAACATTGTTATATTTAATTTAATTCTCACATTTGGACACAAACTTCTTCAAATTTTACTTGTTGAAAATACTTAGAATAATTCCTTTATCACTAAATAGACTCCATGGATAGATGATCAAAACCCTGGAGTTGAACATATATTTATACAACAAAAGAGAGTAAATTTCATCTTCAGGTTGCAGGCACTTAAGTAGTATGAAAAAAAAAACTTAAACAGACCTGCCTCTGTCTGCTGGAAAATATGACACTAAATTCAGCATACTTTTTTCTTCTCAAAACACAATATGGAATTATTTTGCATTGCTGCTCTTAATATTAAAAGCTCATGTTACTGACAGCACTTCTTTGCCAATTGTTTGCCCACCTAAAATATTTGGAAAATGTTGGTTTTTTTCTTCATTTATAATATGTTTTATGATCTCAAAATATTTTAAATAGGAAAAATTATTTTAGTGCAGTTGTGGTCACTACCCACAGGTTATATGTAACCACCAAAACAGTGCTATTTCCTATGATATTTTGAATTTACACTTTTTGCAGAGCTTCAATAAAAATTCAGTTAATATCGCAAGTATCAAAATTATAGTATTTCTACAATATAAAAAATATTATTTGACATATTTCTGTCCTGTTGAAAACTGTTCTTTTATTCTATTGTAAACAGACTGAATTAAAGTGATATGCCAAACTTAGTATACAAATTGCACAAATTTCAAAGTTATTGATTTCTGACAGTGCTTAAAGCCATTAAGCAATACTTTTTCAGCCATCTGAAATAGCTCACTTTAGCGTAGAGACAGTACATTGAAGGAAAGTTGAAAATGTTTTGACTGCCCAGTCAATATTCATTTAACATTGAGGTTTAGGACTTTAAAAAAATGAAAATAATTTTTTTTTAATTTCTCAATCATCTTTTAGCCCATGGCATAAAATAATATTTAATCCCTGTAGAAAAATAATGCTTTTTTTTTTTCTTCTCCCAGAGGAATAACCACAAGTGCTCCTCCTGCAAGATTTCCACTTTAAGTGGAATGTCATGATTGATGAATATTGATTTAAATGTTTAAAAGAAGTGTTAAGCACACAGAAATTTCCCTAAGTCTGTTTTACTTCTTTGAACATCTTTAAGTAATACTTTTACCTACCAGGAGTCCCAAGTAAATACTAAACTGAAGGTGAAACAGAATGGCTGAAGGCATTGGTAAAGAGACTTATTCTCAGTCATGGTTCTGAATCCAGTGAAGATGTCTGTGTCAGCAATCTTGTGGCATATTGAGAAGACGCTTGCCAACACATGAATACATGATAGGGAGGCCTCAATACATTCAGCTGTCCACTACACGGCCAAGCCGACAAGCACTGCTCAGGCAGACAGGGCAATTTGATTCAGGCTCCCTGGCTACTTTCTTGAGCATGAAGCACAATGCAAGTGCAGATTTGGCCAGTAAGTTTGGAATATACCCAAATCTGCCAGTGGGTGGGCAGCTAACAAGGTCCTACCTTGAGCTTTGTGATAAAAAAAAAAAAAAAAGTGTGGTTTACATGGTTTGAATAATTTTGTGACTGGACTGTCAAAGCACTATATATATATTTAGCAGTAAAATGGTACTTTTTTAAGAAAAGAAAAAATTAGAATCATAGAATCATTTAGGTTGAAAAGACCTCTAAGATCAAGTCCAACTGTTAAACTAGCACTGCCGTATCTACCACTAAACCATGTCCCTAAGAACCACATCTACACGTGCTTCCAGGGATGGTGACTCAGCCACTTCCCTGGGCAGCCTGTTCCAAATTGATGCGCACGACATGGGGCCCAGACCCACGACCCCTGGGATTAAGGGTCCCATATCTTGGAAGACAGACTATTTCTAACATAAAGCACTTGGTTGAGTTTACTGTACTGTACAGCCACTCAAGAATGTTTTTATTTCTGTAATGAGTAGAGAAAAGTCAGGTTTCCCAGAAAAATCTCTAAAATTTTAAGATAAAAAATAACTATGCATTGTATTGCAAACCACTTTACCAAGGCAGGGCTACCACATTTCTGTGTAAGACTCGCAAGACAAGAGTATCTATGTCTGTGCTGTGCAAAAATAGCACTTATGTAATGAATCTGACATTGAGCTCACCATGAACGCACCGTAATGTCAATTTATTCCTGTGCAGGGACCATTTATCCTAGCTGTTCAGATCCCTGGAAACTTAGATGAGGCACTGCCAAGACCACCAGATATCTAGAAATCCTGGAGAAGTGCCTGACATCCTCAAATCTGTTTGAATAAATCAGAGCTTAGTCTAAGAAAATACAGGCATATAATAGACTTCTGTTTCGGCAAAGTCTACAGGTATTGCTGGGATGGCCACAGTATCTGCCTGAGCTACTAAAATACTACTATATTTTGGTTTTAATACTGTGACAGGTTGCTCTGCTTTGTTTGAATTGCACACTCTGATCCTGGAACAGAAAGAAAGACTGACTAGTTTATCTCAAATGCACTGTTTAATACGAAAGGAAACCCAGATGCCAGTAAGGAGGGAGCAGGAGTTCCATGACACCAGTGACAGGAAATGGCTTTTCTGGAGGCTGAAGAGGGAGCTCCAAGTCTGGAAAGCAACTGCTGCAGGGAGGCAGAAAAATTGGAGGAAGAAATTTGGAGACAATCTACTGGAAAAGACCAACCTCCTGTTTCTGACAGACAGTTGGAGTCCTACTACAATGCTGCCCTGTTAACTTTCCTAGTGCTAGTGCTTTCTAGAAACCACACTTTGAGATCCTCTCCTCTCTCTTCCTTCCCAGTACTAGCCAGTTCTCTACACCCACCAGCTGCCAGGGATTCACAGGAAGCAGAATACACCATACTCCATTTCTGCGTATTAGATCTATATTTGACCCAAATAGAATCCAGCAGTATAAAATAAGATGACAACTAAAACATAAAGCCTCCTTGGGAAAAAAAATTAAAAAAAGAAATGTATTCCTGCACCCCAATATACTCATACTGTGTTAGAAGCCTAGCTTTGTAAATTTCCCTAAAGTTAAGAGTCACATATTAATTAGGAATATATATTCAGTCTAATACTATTACTGAATTGATATCTTCCTCTGAACTAAGGCAAAGAACAAGAACTTACCACAGATTTCGGAAGATCATTCAATCCACTGAATACTGAAACTATTCTCTTACATTTCTGCCCCAGGTAACCCAATTCTTAAAACCATTTGTCATACGGATAAGGCCCATCTCCTTTCAGTTGTGACACTACACAAAAGATAAGCCTGGTCTATAATGAACTAATATATCAAAGAATAAATATTTGGAAGAAGCATTCTGAAGACTGTATATACATTTTGCACAGTTGTTGATGAAAACGATCCTGGAAGCAGAACATCACAACCATAACATGCCAAGTTGCACTCTACCTTGCTTGTTCTTCTTACCCCACAACTCTTGCACAACTTGCTGGCCAGCGACCCAGTCTCAAGGAAGTGTCTGGTAACATGACAGGAAATTAAGATCAGTAATTCTGTTGAGCTGGGAGAGAACAGAATCAAATCTTTCCTGTCCTGGGCAAATGCTCTAGCCTCTGCAATACCTCCACTATGGCATGCTCTGAGCTCCCACCAATACAGGCCTTTCAGGGAAAGAAGCCTTTCTCCCTCTCTCTCTCTCAACCCAAATCACTGTATTCTTGCCACGTTTCAAGATCTCAATCCAACGCTTGCAGGGAAACACAGTATCTTGGCAATTAAAATGCACAGCAAAATTTTGTACTGCCTTCTCTTCAATTACATGCAGTAGAGTTCATTTTCCGTCTTATGGATGGACTTTTAAATAGAAATTCAGCCCTGCTCTGGTTTCCAAGAGGGACCTTGAAAGGAGATGGCTAGACATTTAGCTACTTGGGCTGAGGCAATCTGGGACACATCTACAGCACATAAGGAAGAGGACAAGAAGGTGACTAACTTTCTGCCAACAGACACTGGAGCCTGTTTAGCAGGAGGATTTTTATTTTATTTTTTTTCCCCCTCCCTCATCAGGAACCTGAAAGCTTCCCAAATCCTGATTTAGGTTTTCCTGTGGCACAAAAGTAAAATAAAAGTCAGATAACAATAACAGGCAGGGAGAAGAGTATTATGCTACATAAAATGCAAAAGTGAAAAAAACCTGACAGGATCAGCTTTAAAATTTCTGTTGTTCTAACCAAATCTTTAAACAAGTAAACTTAAAGTGACTCAGCAGAAAGTTTTCAGTTCAAATTTAATCACATGATTTATTAGAAAAAAAGATATTTTCAGCTGGATTTATGTACCTAAGATGATAAGAAAGTTAGTTTTATTTTATTGCTGTTCCAGATGGTAGCCAAAAGGGACCGAGAAGCGTGGGAGTAACCATTCTCCATTTACGTGGGGTTTGGATTTAGAAAGTTACATATGCCATGCAAGTGCCAACTATTTCTTAAAAGGTTCTGTGGCTTGTTACACTGGACTCCGCAGAGAAAATGATATGATGAATAAAGAAAAACTAATTCAGTGTTTTTGCTGTTAGCATCACTAGCAGAGAAGGCAGTTCAAAGGAAATGCAACATGAGGATTTGTGGAGGACTGGCAGGTTTAGAGACATTCATTTTCTGTATATGATTCAGGCCATCTCTTCACTGAAAGATAATTTATCTGAGTGTGTCAAGATAGGACTCAAGAAAAGAGATATAGAGTAGATCTGACCTGACTTATGAATCTGCTATTTTATTTCTCTGACAAGAAATCTAAGGTGCAGGACAGCCTGGGTAGCAGTAGATTATACTGACACTTAGTAATCCATGCTTTAAGAAAGACCTTTGAACTCCAGCTTCCTGGATTGAAAAAGATAAACCACATCACAGAACTGATACATTGATAATACTGTACAGGCTACAAGAAATAAACTGCCCAATTTCAGAGTACAATTATTCGGAATTCAAGGAACAGTAGAGATAAACTATTTTCTTTCTCACTAGTAGCAAGAAAAATGTCAGTATGGCCACTACAAGCGTAGATATCAATAACTCACACTGAATTACCTATTAGATCTTTAACACCATTGTGTTCTTTGTGGCCTCTAGTCTAAGTATCCATATTTGTGTAAAAAATTATCTTTAGGAATATACATTAAGTACAGTACATTTACATCCCATCTAATTGTCTTCACTTAATTATAACAGGTGTGTTAGGAGCATAGTTGCCATAGATTCTTCTTACATTTAAGGAGACAAAGCACTATCACTTTCACTTTTCAATTATTTGGTTTTAGGCTGTAGTAAAGAAACCAAATCAGGAGGAAAAACAGTGCGTCTGTAATTACCTTAAAGTGGATTTTATAAATGCTGAAGAACCTGAATCATTTAGTGGTAGGATGAGGCATCTGTAAGCATCTTGGTAGAATACCTAAGCTGGAAAGCCCTGGGAATCCTGGTTAACAAAATATGCTACCTAGTTTTTGTTTTTTTTTTAACTATTTTAGCTAGAATCATCCATTAAAGGACTTTTGTTGCTGTAAAGTCTCAGGAAGATCTGAACCACAAAAATGATTAGCCTTTTCTTTTCAGAACTTACCAATACCTACAAAATAACCCTATAACCCTGGTGGCTACCTTTCATTCAGCTCCATGCCACCACCACCAAAAAAAAAAAAAAAACCCACCACCCTTGTTTGAAAGAAACTCTTGGAAGATCTGAAAAAGCAAGCATTAAATCAAGTCTTGTAGCATACTGAAATAATATCCCATATAATAATTACTCCCCCTCATATTCAGGAGAATGAAAGACTGAAAAACACTGAAAAACACCAATGAGTCAAACAAGGACAGTAGAAGATATTAAAGTCGTGGAATTTCTTGACCAGCCACAATTTAGAATTCTGCAAAAGCAAAATTTTGTACCCCATTCCAGACAGTTTATGTTAGCAAGGAAAGCAACCTCAGCCAATATGATTTAGAAAAAAATTACCTCCTGATTGCAATCAGGTGATCATCTTAACCCCAAGCATGTAAGCAAGTTATATCCAATTAACATCTGACATCCTAACCGACAACCCCATTTTTACCTGCTGCCAACGTCTTACTATTTAAGAGAGGGCAGTTCTCCTCTACTATGCACCAAGAAGGAACATCAAAGTCCTGATGTATGCAGAATAGCAGAAGCCCCAGTACATGGTCTAGTTGAAAACATTTCTGTTTATGGGCTGTGTAAGAAAAGTACACAAACAAGTTCCCCATTAAACTTCTCTGGCAATGTCAGTAAGTATCCAAAGGTTTATATCACTAGATTTAAATTCTGACTCATCATCACCTCACTGTGTCACGCATATCCTTTCATTAATTTATAAATTTCTATCCTGAAGTAGTTCAGTTCTTTGCCACTGTGACCTTGTCTGGAAAACAGTTCCAGAGCTTTACACAAATTACCAAGATTCTTCTTCTAAATTTCCCATTTATTCATAACTGGTTGTATGTATCTGATCTTGAAATAGTGCTATCCTTTAACATGAAAGTCTTCTCCCATCACATCTACCCCCACACGTACTCATAAAGATATAACCATATGCCCTTTCAAGCTTTGTTTTGCCAGATAAGCTATTTTAATTTCAGCTGAGAAAATAGGTACTCCTTTCCCCTAACCATCCCACTCTGCACCTGCTGTGAATTAATGTGGGTCATAAGAACTGTAAACAATATTCTGAGAGTTGTCTTACTAATGCCTTGTAAAGCAATGTTAACACTTTATTGTCTTCACTAAAAATCCTTCACCTAATGTAATCTAAACCTGCTTCACGACCACGACATAACCATGGCTCATAGTCCATACAACCAACTAACGCATTAAACTCCTTCCCTCTACTGTTGCCAGCGATTTATCAAGTCACCAGCTTTTACCAAAAGAACATGATATTCGTCCTCTAATAGTACTTTCTGTACTATTGGGTTTCCATTCTGTCAGTCCATGAAGTCATTTATTTTTTTCTGATATGCTAGTCATATTCCAACTTTGTTACATCTGTTAATGCCAATCTGTTAATTTCTCCTGGTTTGACCAAGCTGAAAAATACTATTTAAATCAGTCCCAAGACCAGTCCTAGAGGAATTCTACTATCAACCTCCTTTCATTTTGATATATGTATTTTTAACATAACCCTCTTTTAACATCACTCTTTACTCAGTTCCTCATTCACCTTATGATTTTTGCAATAAAGCCCATCTTCTCCGCCCACTAGGAACAATACAATGCCTTGTTTTGATCAATGTAGATTAGGTGCACTGCATTACTCTTCTCTGGGACAATTATCTTATCAAAGAAAGATACTAAGTTAGTCTGACATGATCTGCCCTTGATAAAACCATGTTGTAGTTTATCCCACTTTCCATTTACCTCCAGATCCTTGATAATTTTTTCCTTCAAAATGTATTCTAAGACCTTGCTTAGTGTTGAGGTCAAACTACCAGTTCTGCCTTTTATTTGAGCACCTTTTCCCCTTTTCTGAATACAAGGAATAACTTTATTATTCTTTATCTGTATGGAACTAGCCCTGAATTGAACAGATATGCTTAGAATCCCTGCAATTGCATTCCCTGCAAATTAGCATTTGCATTTGCTGATTCTTTCCATGGCCTTAAATGGTTATTCTTTAACTCTCTCTATTTCATCATAGTAAGTAGGCTATGTTTAGCTGCTAGCTCACATGTGGAAACTTCCATTACTCTGTCTTCATTCTCTTTAAGTATCCTTTTATTATTCTTAGGCATTACATTATCCCCACTGAAAACTGAGACAATGTATTCATGTGCTATTTCAATCATTCCTAGATTGTTGGTAATCTCCATTTCATTTCTGGTATTCTATGTTTCCTTACTTCTTACTTTTGTGCTCCCTTTTACTAATGTGTCCGAAGAACCATTTTGTACTTGGTTTAATTGTGCGAGCCAGCTCAGCTAAGTTCTTAGCCATGCTCATAATTCTATAACGCTCTTGAGAATATCCATTATAAACTAAGAAAGGATGCAGAATATGATACTGAGAACACTGACACTTCTCTATCCCTTATGTCCTTCAGTGCACCCCAGAAAAGTGCCTTGATGCATAACTACACTAACTTCAAGTATGGAACATTGGCCACAATACAGAAAGAATTGACTAAATATTTAGGTATGTTCATGCTAATAGGACCTCATCATTTTCAGCTTACAGATTTGCAGGAACTCTTCAAAGATATTTCTGAATTGCTAGAGCCTGTCTTAAAGAATTCATGGAGGAACTGAAAAGTTGCCGGAGAAATACGACAGGCTAGACTTAATGTTCGTCTCTACTGCTTGGCAGCATTTTACACCATACAGATTAAGTTTTGAGAAAGGTACCAGGACAAATTGTTAAACAATTAAACTGCAGATACTTGGAAGACAAACAAGCAAATAGAAAACACCAGTGAACCTTGGTTTGGCACAAACAAATCATGTCACGCTATTGTAGTTTTTTTCCCTGATACACCAGATGACCAGATGGATGAAACTGAAGCAGTAAATGTGTTGTACCTGAACTGGTAAATAATTTTGACATCAACACTGGATTTTCATACTTCCTTATATCATATTCTCATAAGTAAACTATTTCCTAAATCTGAATTGTTGGAAAATAGAAGATCATACTGGGGAAAGAATCATCTCATACCTATTTTCTTCTTACATTCTTTTCTAGGCTCCTACTGTTGGCCATTGTTGCAGATAGGCTCGGTTGTCCTTTGATCTGAGCCAGCATAACTATGATCATGATCTTCCATATGGTCTGCAGTACTTGCTATTATTACAGTGCACAATTGATCAAAAACTTGCTCTCAGTCAATGGTTTCCAATGACTGCTTCTCCAGGGCTTCGCAAAAGGGATCCCACAGGACTGTAAGCCAGGTGCAATTCTATTCAGTGTTTTTATTAACGTCTTGGAAGATAGAATAGAGAGTGTGCTAATAAAATGTGTGCAGCTCAGTGTACAGTTTTGAGGAGGGGATGGAGAAGGGGAAGGAAGTGTTTTGGAGGAAAGAAACAAAATTCAGAATACCATGACAAATGGGAAAGGTAGAGTGGAATCTTCACTACGGACAAGAGCAACACGATACATTTAATGACAATCAATCTAATGCTCACATGCACAATAAGGAGTGTCTGACAAGCTGCCCAGCAGAAAAGGGTCTGAGAACATAAGAAGTGCAAAATACGAGGAAAGAAATGAGACGCTAAGAACATATAACTGATGCAGAAAGGGTGGCAGAATTGGGTGCATTTAGCCTAGAAAATAAACACAGGACAGGGAAAGCCAGGCAGGACAGCAATCTTCCAGGACTTCCTGAGAAGTACGGCCCATGGAGCCGTTCCCTGGCCCCATGAATCAGGCAGCCCCAAGTGCAATGTTAGCCCTAACTGTAGAGTTAAAACGCACAATCCTCTGCTATGCTTTTCAGCCCTCTATGCCTGATTCTTATATGTCATCTACTCAGTATGTCTTTACTGGATTATTCCTATAAATAAAGATTACAAATATAAATGTGTGTGTATCAGATGCTTCATCATTAAGTCCTTTGATTAAATAACTTTTCTTCCTTTTTTTTTTTTTTTTTCCCTTTTTTTCCAGTTCTGGGAGGTCTAACAACATTCACAATCAACGACAATTGCTTCTGAACTGATAGTTAAGCTATATTTATTTCTTTTAGCAATAAGAGAGGAGCGTTAAAATGCCATTAACAGAAGCATAATTATGACATGATTTTAAAAAAAATGAAGAGGGACAGGCCAGAACATATGTGAAAACACATATGAAAACACTGTGTGTTACTCTCTTTTATAACCTCTGCAGGCTCGACTATAGGTATCACTTTTGTATTCAAAGAACTGATTTGCTGAAGGCATTTTAAATATTCTGATTTAATTCTCAACATAGGAAAAATGTAATTATTTCAAAGGAAGCAACATTTTTTTCTATTTATTCTAATTCACTTTCCTTCTGTTATCTTCTTTAAAAAGACAGACCCACAAGAATTATTTACATGCATTTCACATGCATGTTTTTATTATCCTGACTATGCACTGCATCCTGGGATACATATGCAAACATATGCCTTGAAGCCATTCAAACTTCCAGTATTAAGGGCAGGTAATCTCCCAGAAGCATCAGTGGGAAGGAATATGGAAAGGATAGAAGTATAACTATAGATGCTGTTTTTATGTCATCTTTAAAAAAGATGAAATCACAACATAACATCTGTATCAATAGGCAGTTATTTACTATTGTTAAGCCTTCATTAAGTATGTTCTTCTGCCCACAAAGGGCTGTATAGAAAATAGAGGGTGCAGTTTTATAGAGTTTTTTAGCTTGGATTTTACAAGGTAACTTTTAAAACCTGAAGGTAGGACAGACCTTTTCCACAATATCTTGGAGGAAAGAAGCATTCTGAAAACTGTTCAGATTGTTTTGGAGTAGAGACAACAGCTTTTGTCTGAATAAATAATTAGATCTGGGACCCTTTCTACAAAACAGTTTGTCACTGAAAAATACCAAAAGGCCCAATTTTGCTGAGAGGTTTTATGAGATCATGCAGTTTCAATAGTTATGCTAAGAGCAAGTTTTCAGGTTCAGGTTATATGGATTAGTCAAACTGAGATTCCCTTTCCTCAGGCAATGTTTCCGTGGTTTGGGCACTTGCACGGAATGTGGAATAGTCAATACCAGATCCTTACTGTTGCCTGACTCAGGCCATGAATATGTATCTATGTCTTCCACATGTATAAGTAAACTGCCATATTCATAAGCAGAAACATGATAGATGGAACCATAAATTAAATTATGAAAATTATTAGCACAAAGATCTAGAAATGTAATGAACATCTCTTGGTTTTGCATGGTAGTTATTTCCATTATGCAGACAAACTCATTTGGCCTTAATGGATACAGCAAAGGTCTAACTGTTATCTAACCTAGCATTAAACACCTCTCCTGTTATGAATAAAGATAATAAAGCAGTTTCGGTCATCTATACATGTTCTTTTTCCTACATTTGCTGTATCAAGTAGAAACAAAGCTTAAAGAACCAACATAAACATTTTAAAGTCTCTTGAAATAGGAGCAAAGAAATAACAACAGCTGCTCATCTAATAATTTAGCAGCATTGTATATGAATTTGAGATCAATTTAAATGCAAAAAAAAAAAGAATTTATTTTACTCTCATGAATTAACTGTAAAATAATTACTTTCTGTGCTTCACTGTCCATTAAGATTTTTCTATATTTAAGATAAAATTTATACAGCAAAAAGAGATTAACTAGCATACTGGTGTTATATGGTAATAAGAAACATACCATATCTAATTGATTAAACGTGAAGGATTTTCAACAGATTTTTTTACTGTACTCCAGTCCAAGACTGCACATCTTGCATGAAAACCCAAGTCCTCAAAACGTTAGGTTTTTTTAGTATCTCTGTATTCAGACGATTTAACGGCACCCATCTTCTTATAGGACATTACAACATAACGGATAATTCATTTACATTTCTGTTAATAACAAAAAAACTAATCTCTTTTATACATGGAAGACAAACAAAATCTAAAAAGTGTTTTTTTCACTGTTGTAGCTTCCCCTTTGTGCCCACTTAATGATAACCAGTATTTATGTAAAGCATACTGCAGTTTTCCAACCAAAGAACTACGAAAATTTTTTATGAAAATGTAAAACCAAGGCAGTATTTTGTACTGTGGTGTGCACTCCAGATCTGAAAAGTTCTTTCTCCATTAGAAAAGTTACTATCATTATGCCAAGATAAATAAGAGCTCTGACGAATGTTTCAAAATGAGAGCCTCATTTGTCACTTATCCAAATACTACAGAATACCAGAGTAAAAAAGTTCCAAGATAATTGTCTGTCAGCAAAACAGACAACTGAGCTAGACTCCAAAATACTGCAGAGGAGCAGTGTGGATACCTGTGTAACAGGTGCTGTATTATTGTAACCAAAGATAATAGAAAGCTTAGTTTTAAAAACAAAAAAGAGTAATCTTTGCTTTTGTTACCCAAGGGATCCTTGAAGCCTTTCCAGATGGAATTATACAAAATCTTGGATGGAAGACTCAAATGGAGATATCACAATGCAAATAGCAAGCTCTCTCCTTGTAAAGAACATCTGTTGTGAAGTTGTTTACATTCCTACCAAAATGGAAAAGAGTATGGTGAATTCTCCATTGTAATCAGACATTTTAGGGGGAGTACAAAGTTACTTCTTAGTGTGTTTTTTAATTATAAATACAAGACTTTTCCCTAATTCACAATTCTATCACCTGAAAAATAAATAAATAAATAAATAAATAAAAAGGAATTTTAAGGGATTTTGAACACAGAGAAATATGCTATTTATATATAGTTTGTTAAGGATTTACTTCTACGTTTTTCCATATTTTTTATTATATGGATTTTTGTAATTTCCTCTCTGTTACAAGGAGGAAACAGAGTGTACATTCATGAGTCCCTTGCTGAGGAGTCCACTAGAAATGGAGAGCTTCCAGCCTGTGGCTTAGCAGTTTGCCCTCACTCTTTCAGAGATAATGACTAGACTGTGTTTAATCCCAGTTCATCAGGGAATTTGAGATAGGTTTTAAATTATAGCTTATTACTGCATTTTAATATTCCTCTTCTCTGTTGTCCTGCTCCAGGTTTTCAGAAGTAGTGGAGATTTTTGTTTCATTTTTTATTATTATTAGGAACTCATATATATTCAAGCAGAGACCACCAAGTGCTTGTTCTGCTATCCCTGTGCTCCCTACATCCTGCTGAGCCTGGGAAGGAACCAGGTGATGGAAGAAGCAGAACAGCTCCAGCCTCCCCTGTGATGCAATGGGTGACCGGCGGGGGGTGGGGGGGAACAAAAAAAATGTTTTTTGCATTAAAACCTATTACATTTTACCATTATTACTTATTACATTAAAACTCCTTGCTATGTTTTAACAATGATGCTTTAAATGGTAGAGCTAAAGCTTTGATTTTAAAAGGCACATTCAAAATTAATTTTGAATGTCAGCTATTTTTTATGCTTACTGGTGCCAAATAATTACTGGATTTCTCACTATTCGTGGTCTCCCTCCATCAGCACTGCTGCTCAACACTACACTCCAAGTGATTAGTGCTCTTTCTTTGCTATATAGATATGTTATTTCCCAGTACAGGATAGCTCAGACTTGAGCCCTGAACACAAAATGATAGCTGTGGATTTGTGCTACAGAATAATTTGGTTTTATTCCTTCACATAGGGTAGAAAGAATTTAGGGCAGAAATAGATGATAAATACAAAGATAACCATGAGCAAAGGAAGACCAAAGAGTTGTAGTTTGTGAAGAAGGTTTGGTATAAATACAACAGTTCAAAATTAAACACTGTCATTTGTATATGGAAAAAGTAATATTGATAATGTTAAGAACAAAAGAGGAAAATGATTTGTAACTACAGTCCTGTAACTTCTAATTTCCACTATGTATTTTTACTGTGAAGACCATATTGCATCATCTAATTTTTAACCTGCTGCTGCTTTACCTTTGCCTCTTTCATCTGTGGCTCTCAGAAAACCATTATTTGAAATAATCTGAGAATGTACAACTTAGAAATAAATTATACTGACAAATATTTTTATACTCACTTGAAATTACAAACAAAATCTTTCTTTCCTCCTTCCTACACAAACTAGAGAAGAAACTCAGGGAAGAAACTTTACTATTAGCGCAGCAGCCTGATTACAAAGGGCAATTACAAATTTTGAAGTACACTAGAAAGCCATGACCTGATTACAGCACATTGATTAAGATACAGATATAGATTAAGATTAGGATGTACTGATATGATAAAATTAAAGTCACCTTTCTAACAGCTAGCAATTTACAAAAGATTTAATACTTTGCAGAAGTCAGAGTCAAGCAAAGGTAATTCACGTTTTACTTTTATTCTGAAACATTTAGGGTCATACCATCTCATCCATTTCCATGGGAGCTAGGAAACTACACACCTCTGAAGTAATGGCCCTTATCCTGATTCTGAAAGCACTTGTATGTTTCACATGCATGATTTGCTTTATACAATCCTGAAATGATGGGTTACTTACCATGTAAAGTCAAGCGTGTGTCTGCAGGAGTTAAAAGCTATCAAGCTTAATTTCAAAGACTTGTCCCACTTTGAATTTTTTTCAGTCTGTGAAGGAATCTTTTACAGAACTGTTAATCATGCTGAATGGTCATTCTCAGACAGTGAGAATAGTTGGAGCCAGACTGTTCTTTCTAGGGTGAGCAGTTCCTTTGCCATAATTACAGACATTGAAGCACCCTCCACAAAAAAACCAGTCATTTCTTTAATAAGTGACACTGAACACTATCCCGGCCTAGAGCAACTTTTTCAGTTTGAAACACAAAAGCAGTCAAGTCTCAAAAACTTCAAAGAATGCTTTTCATTTTCTTTTCCCCTTGATCCACTGATAGAGCAGTTCATTTTCTTGAATTTTGTAAAATGACTTTTTCACTCATCAGACCTGTGTAACAAATCACTGTCTCAGTCACCAAATGTTCCTGTTTGACTCATCCGCTTTTGCTTTGGCCTTTGAGTAGGAAGCTTCACTTCTGAAATGTTTTCCACATTCACTTTTGCGAACTTTTCTTCTTCAGTTGCACTTTGCTCCATTTTAAAAAATAATTGCATTTCCTGCAACATAATGTGCTAGTTTCAGGTTTTTAAGTTTCATCAGAACCCACATTTTCTTTCTTACATAGAGCAATGTCTTCTCCTTAAAAGCACTGTCTTATAGCACACTACCAGCTATGATGTGGTGCTTTTTAAGTAGGAAATGCTATAACATAACATTTTTACAGAATTCTCAGTTTCATTCTGCTAACATAGAACTGCTTTTTCACTACCAATCTGTACTCTAGTATATATTGCTTTGCTTTTTTCGGTCAAAGATTTTCCAATTGCTGAACTTTGCTGCTGCAGTCTATTCTAAGACAGTATCTCCTCTGAGGAAAACTCTTGAACAAGACAAGACTGTCAATAATCCTGATCTTTCTAAATGTTGAAAAGGCTGGAAGGGTATCGAGTTCCTTTCCTCCTGGCTTTTTCTGCCTCAAAGCAAATAGGCCAACTTTGCATAGGTATGCCGTGCAGGTAATGTAGTTAGTCCTTTTCAAGATGTAGGAAGAAATCCTGTAATACAAAGTATATTTTCAACTAGCTATTTACATTTCCAGGTATTCCATACAGTAATATACAAACAAATGCAGAAGCTCAGAGCACAATAATCTCATCCACAAGACTGCTCCAGAAGAGTATACAACAGGCTAGATTCAGATGCTTGTGTAGGGAGCCCAACTGGGGTAGCAGCACTGTCATTCCACGTTAACAGTGATGCAGCTGAGTTGAGCCTGATCACTGTAACTTCATTTTTATGTAGTCAGCTTTACCATCTTCTTGGGAATTGTATGACAATTGCAGATTTTAGCCTACTTCCATAACTGCTAAGGTTAGGCATCAATCTTCAAAAGACAAATAAATCTGAACAGCTATGTTATTAAAAAAGGATGGTGAACACTCCACAGAAAATAAGGAAGGGGGAAGAAAAAAAAACACAGCTTTTAAACAACACAAGAACAATATAAGTCATTTGGCCCCAGAGAAATAAAGTCAGAGCTGTTTGATCAAAAATCCCCAAACCCTGAGTCAGAATCAACGTTTCACAAATGCACACAAGTTTGACAAGATTCAGACAGTCAGATGCCTTTTGACTAGCCAAATATCTTCTTTCTCCTGCCCCTACTCTGCTGCTTCTCTGCCTGCTCATTTCCATTTCCTGCCTGGGCTCTGTCAGCACTTGCTGCGCCATTGCACTCTCCCCAAGCCAGTTCATGTTTCCCTCTGCCCAGAGCTAACTCTTGTCCCCCGCTTTCCGCAACCCTCCATCACCACTTCTGCCAGAGCTGAGTCCTGTCTTTGAAGGTGATTTCCCGCCATGCTCTGGACTTTCTTTCCAGGCCCTTGGAGGAGTCATCCCTGGGGAGGCCAAAGCCAGAGGGCAGAGCCAAGGCCTGGCAGGGCCTGGGGCTGAGCCCTGAAAGAAGGGCTGTGGTCAGGCCCATCCTCACCTTCCCTCAGGGTATCCCTGGCTTTAAGCAACCAGCCCTCCACAAAGGCGGTGAGCCTTGGAGAGCCCTCACACACCTCGACTTGCCCACAAGAAGTCAGAAATGAACCTGGATGCTTTGTTCCAGCAAATCCAGCTCACAGAGAAGCAGGCGGGTGAGAAGAGGCGCCTCATCCAACAAGGTCAGCCCCATGGCTGCCATCTTGTGTGTTCAGCAGTGGCACCGACCACACTTAATGGCCTCTCCATTTTCCAGAGGATCCTAAGAAAAGCAGAGTGGCTCCACTGCGCTATTTTGAGGGGAGTGTTGCTGGCAAAAGCTTGGCAGGCAGCCAGTTTTTATGGCATGTATTTATAAGAACATAACCACACATGCTTACAGGTTTTTGTTGTCTTGCAGCTAAATTCAACATAAACAGAAATCATGAAAAAATTAACCAAATAAAAGAAGAACTGAGCACTGCAAAAATAAAATTAGAAACTAAGGTAAGCAGGCATGTTTACAGTACACAAAACAATGAAATACATTATATTTACAAGTATATGACCTATTCTTTTCAGGAATAGATTCATAAACACTTTCAAGACACATGCTTCACCTACTGAGTAAGACAGCATTGAGAAAACTTACAGCATGCATTTGTGTAGTGATCATTGCCAGCAAATGTGTGCTTCACGGGAGCAAAGGTCTGTCAATCCCTTTCCTCTCACAAATCCCACCCTTCAGACTGACCTCTGGATATGTTCAGGGACTTGCTCACCTTAGGGTTAGACACCTTTCCAGATAATAATTCCAAAATCTGGAAGCACTAGAGACAGCACATATGCGCATGAAGTCATGGCTGCTCCCCAGAAAAGAGCTGGGTAGGGAGCAGATTAACTGTTCAGGCACAGTGTGAGCAGCCTGATCTGAACAGTCTTGGAGCTTGTTATAAGCACTTTCTCTGTTAACATAGACTTTCATTCAGAGGTCTGGAAATCATTCGTGTGTTGCCCACTGCCATTCCTTAAAGTCCTTATTTATTTCACAGAGAATATATGGAAACATTCATTGCATTTACTTCACAGGATCTTGAGTCACATACTATAGATCTTCCTGTGAGCCTAGGTTCACAGTTATGCCAGGCCTGAAAGTTTTGATAGGGACACTGAAGGGAAAGTTTCCAAATCTATTCAGTACTTCTAAGATTTTGTTATGCTTTCCATTTAACCAAACTGCAGACATAATTTTAGGTTTAAACTGTAAGTTTTGCAGAGCTGTTTCACCATTAATACCTGTCAGTACAAATTATTTAAAAATCCATTTGCTTGTGACTGAAAATGAAGTCTAAATATCATCCCTGTGCTCTTAATTATCTGCACTGGCGGAATGCGTATGCACAACAGGAAAGCTTATGGAGTCTCCTTTGAAGTCAGAGCTGTTGTGTCCTATTATTTAAATAAACATCTTCAAGAACATTTGGGGGATTACCTCACCTAGATGCAAAAATAAATGTTTTGAAGATAAGTGTCATCCTTCCAACAACAGGCTCTTGTCTTTTTTTAAAGTCTATACTATATGTAGTAAATATCAACATAACTGTGACGGGGTCAGAAAAAAAAAGGGAATTCATACACAGATATTTACTGATTGTAAATTGAGAGTATAGTCTTGCAAGCAGTCAGTAATGTGTTTGCATATACGCATGCCACAATCTCAGAGCCCAAAAGAACTTTAAAATAGTAATTTATTTAGCCAACACAGATTATATCTGGGTGATGTTTGTTAGGTAAAGTCCTTTGTTGTCTTGTTCCTAAATTTATGTATGAACATCGCTATTTTATGTTTGTACTGCTAATTTGTAATTGATGCATTGTGATTTACAATCAAGGTTTATGTGGTAGGTATAGAAAGTCCCAAGAATAGAACTGTTATTGTAAATGGCTAATGGGAAAAGCTGAAGAACTATTCCTAATTAAATCTTAAGTGCTTTACCCATCAGGATTAATAATATTCTAACCAGTGTCCACAAAAATATATTTTACTTGCCTGTTTATTCTGACATTGATTCATTTATAGAGAGGATGTGATACAGAAAATAAGTAGAATGGAAAAATGCATTTCAATCAAACTGTATTTAGGTGTAAAGATTGCATAGATATTTAAATTATTTAAAGTAATTTATTTTTCAGCATGGGAATTAAGTTTACGTATGTCTACAATAGTTAATGTAATTCAAATAGCATTTTGTAATGCTGTTCAGCTAATGCTGTTCAATTTGTCCCACACCAAATAATTGCACTTCATAAGCACAGGTATCCAAGCATATGCATGCACAGGGGCTTATGCCTGAGCAAGGAGATGAGACTGAGTTCAAAAGTGTTTTGACATCTATTTCACAGAGACTGCCTGTAGTCAACCAAAGGTTCCCAGGAAATGCTATTTATTTCCTCTGTTCCTTAAAATCAGATAGCATGTAATTAGAACCTGAATTATAGCATTTTGCCTTTCATGGCTCAATGATTTCTTCAAAAAGAAAAAATCTATTGCAAATACATAGATTAAGTAAGTATCTTACAGCTGGAGAAACTACACTGCAGTTAGTTATGTTCAGTAATATAATTACAGTGGTATAAGACCATCTACTCTCTTTGAATTAGTATGCAAAATAAATATTGCTGAGGCAAGCACGTCCTTGATGCTTAGCATGCCAGACATATCAGGGATGAGGAAAAGTCTGGTCCTTTCCTTTCTGACTGTCTCACTCTAGTCTTAGGACATTTGATTCCAGTATCCTCCTCCTTTTGATATCAGATGCACTTCATCTGTACCCTCTCCAAAATCATCTATACTATTTACAAATCGTGTCATTTTTATCTCTTTAATATCACTATTTTGTGCTTCTGCATACACAAACTTATGCATCACTATTCAATTTACCTCCTGATACTTACTCTGTGCCTTTACAGTCTGTGGGCAATTCTGCAGCTGACTTTACTTTCCCTAATTGTTCTGAGTATTACAGTCTGGGTCATTTTTTTGATTGCCTTTTCTCCAGTACATCAAATGAATGATTCTCATCCTCTAAGACTCTTCAATTCTTACCTGTTCCCTATTTATCTGCTGTTATAGTTTATCCCATCGTATATCTTAAATTAGGTTAAATAATGATACAGTAGATGCACTGGAAAATTTAGAGGAATTCTTCACCAAATTTTGAAAATTCAGTGGTTGAACAACATACCCTTCTATTAGATAAATTACTATTTAAAATGAATAAAACTAAAAATACGTATATATAAAAATATGCAAAATAGAAGTATGGATTTTGAGGGGGGGCTTATGGCCAAACTGTCTTTAGTCCATCAGCAGTCTTACCATTACATTTCTTTGGCTAAGAATTCTAGCAATTGTACTCAGATAAATGTGAGCATCTTCCTCCCTCCTTCACCTATGCAATATTAGCATTGCAGAGCTGTTGACATATATAGCCATTCATATAACCTCAATCAGAACAATGATGTTAGACCTCTGTTTCTCTGATATTTTCTGGTTTGGTATGAGATAGGCTGTATGTGATGAGTTGGAGGACACTGTACTAAGGTTGGGTAAAAGATTCTATGTGGTCAATATTTTTCCTGTTTTTAACCTGAAAATATTTTGTCTAAACTCGATAGACTTATATGTACCATTTTAGATAGACAGGCCAGCACCAAATCTGGCTTTTAAAGAGCGGATACTTTTCCAAAGCTTGGCAGTATAATGGAATATTACTGAGGGGAGTATGGGGGAAGGAGCTGCTATGCTTTTTCTAGTCCAGCAGCTATGCCAGCTGTGTTTTACCTGGACCAAGATCCTTATGTTCAATATCAAAGTATATGAAATAATAAAACAATAACCTTATTTCATAACTTTTTGTTTTCTCTTGGAAGGTTCAGCATCTGTCTGAAAAAATGTTCTGCTTAGAAGTTCTGAAGAAACGTGAAGACAGCTTAGAGAAACAGAAAGCTGAACTTATTAATCAAAAAAGCATTCTTCTTAAAAACTTTGTATGTTTCCAGCTGCGGTATTCAAATGGCTTGTTTGTACTGTATGACTGTATTCAGCTTTAAGATTTGAAAATATGGACGAATTAATGTTATAAATCTGAATAATCTTTTTATTTTTTTTTACTCTAGCATACTTAAAAATGTAAATGTATCTAAATTCTCACTTTGAATTTTAAATTTAATTGTCAGCTTGATGATCTCAGGTAATGTATGCTGCAGTTTATCTACAAAGCTGATTTAACATTCTTAACTTCAGTTTCTAATGTCTGCTGTTATATGACTGAATTCCAATTCTGACATATTATTTCCTTTGTAAAAGAAAAGTAGGAAAATCACACCTTAAATTGGACTGCCTCAACCACAATATAGCATATTGAGAAGTGTCAAAGGAAAATCTCAGGGAGGCCAACAGAATGTTTTAGGAATCTTGACATTCCACACAATCTCTTTGAGGCCAGAAGCACTTGACCACCTCTTAAAAGATAGCTACTTGCAACATATAGACAACAAGCTTTTCAATTCGCTCTCATGATGACCTGAATATTACTTTCCTCTTTCTTCGTTGTGGATCCTTGGGTCTTTACTAGGGATACTAAGTAAGGCCACACGAGTAGTCTTCTCTGCATATGTATTTGTACTTCAGATCAGCCGAGTTGAGTTTTCAACATTCAGTATGAATCACCATTATTACCCCTAAATCGTTAAGTAGATATCCTTTTAATTAATACTACTTCAGCATCCAAAGTATTCCCTATCTT
>VXAL01009618.1:0-13038 GCA_013399475.1 Chauna torquata | reverse complement strand
GAGTTTGTGTTTTGAGACACTGAATTCCATTTAGGACTTATTTTCTCCCTTCCTCAATCAATTGATAATAGTCTGAAATTTAGTGACTTCTTCAGCTGTATCAATAGGATTTTCTGTTTAGTAGTGTCAGCAAATTGTAGATAGCCAGCAAAATCTTGCTCTCACTTTAGAACCATACATGTTAATTTAGTCCCATACTGAACTGACACTGAACAAGAAAAAAAAAAAGTTGTTTTTCTTGTCTCATTAAAATGTAACCAAGAAACAGTCTGCTCCTTTTGCAATCCCAACAACTACCAGGTTGGATCTTTGTCTTCCACTTAGACAAAAAAAAAAAAAAAAAACCACACCACACCTCTCAAATACATATTCACCCTGCCTTCTGAACAAATTATTTCTTCTTAAAGACATCTTTACCTAAAATCATTCAGAGAGTGCAGGTTTTGGCTTCTAAGTCTTGATCCAGTAATATGAATCTGTGGATGATTTTCAAAGAAATCTGTCTGACAATATTTTTTTCATCACAGTTCAATTCATAATACCAACATCTATTGGTTTCCTAATTGTTTTTCCAATTTGTCTTCTGCAAACAGCTGAAATTCAGGTAGGGTGCATATGATCCACAAACACCAATGATATTTAATAGATGTGCTCATTTCAAAGCTGCAAAATTGATCATCTTCAGTGGTCTCCATCTTCATCTCTTTGTCACTTCTAGCATTCAAGAGCAATGAAAATGGGCCATTGATAGCTGAGCTCAGCCTTGGGCAAACTAGCATCCAAAAAATATTCCAATGTTGTTGTCACACCTACTTAATTAAGAGTAGGTTTTATTGTTGATATTTATCTTGAATAAAGTTTTTCAAATGTCCTTTCACAAATATGGCATTTCCAGCACAGCATTCATTAGAGCCCATCACCTGTGATTCAGTAGTTTACCAATACAGTGTTAATCCAGTGTAATGACTTTTTTTAAAGATATATTTGATTGTCCTCTAGGAGATCAAAATACTAAAAATAAAAACAAAGGACATAGAAGGCCAAAAACTAATGCACCTTTTCAGATTTTTTAATAGATTTGCTATTTATCATAATTGCAAGGAGGGTATAATTGTCATATTAATCCTTGTTCTGGCAAAAGGTACATCTCTTTCCATTTCCAAAGGTGACAGAAAATCTGCCCTACATCTAGACAGTATAGTTCCATGAATAATTGGTTTGCACATTCAATCTGATAGTGAAAAGATTAATATGAATATCCCATTTGTCTTAAATGCAAAATGAAAAAGCTAAGTCTATTTCCAGGTTAAGCATTATTTTGAATAGTTCCATTGTCTCACATTCTTTCTGGTAAAAATTCATCATTTATTTAGTAACTCAGGCGTCTCCAGTGCATTAATTGTGTAGACTGTAACCGAACAGACAGCGCTTGTTTTGCGAGTATAATATTCCTGGCACACACTGTAATTATCTAGCTTCTAAATAAGAAAGAAGACCTGAAAGCAGAATCAATTGATTAATGTAAAAATTAAACACCACGTTTGAATAAATGACTTTTATCACCACTACCTGATGCTATATGAGTCGTTATTGCCACATTTAAAAGTTTTATAAAATATTTTAAATAAAATTTAAAAATCCATATGCAAAACTTTACCATTTCAAAGCACATCATCAATAGCAGTTAATTCACAATCCAAAGACACACAAGTAACTGTTACTGGTTGTATCTTCTAGTTGTTCTGTCCTTAGTGTACACCTAACATGGGTGGGTATCATTGTTAGCTGGCAACCAGCAAACAGGCTACGCATCAATGTTACAATGTGGAAGACAATAAGAGAGCATTTTCTCAGAAATTAACAGACTGACTTTTCTTAAAATAAATTCAACAAAGTAGGGCTTTTATTTGTCTTAAATTAGGGTTTAATATCACACTAGCACAGAGCACATAGAAAAATTTAACTTGATTTGATCTGGATCAGAAGCCAATCTTAAACCTTGAACTGAGTTTCTCTCAACAAAAATGGTCTGTAAACTATAACTGTACTACAGTACAATAAACATTTCATTTCTCAAATTAGAGTTCAAAATTTCCTTTCATTCGAACACTTGTATGTGTTATGAATACAGGAGAAATATTTCTGAAAGAAATATTCCTTCTTTATAATACGCACACACAGAGCTGATACTGCTTCCGTACTGATGGTAAGATATTTGCATTTTCCAGAGGAACAGCAAAAGAAACTTACGGTTCAGTCTCATGCTACTATTTTAATGCCACATGGTAACTAAGCTATTTCTCTCATATTAAGCTATACCTTTACTATTACCAAAGCCGTTTAGATATCAAACACCCATTTTCTTGTGTAGAAAACAGTCTACCTGCACTTGGAGAGCTAAAGAAGTGCATTATTTATGTAATAGGGTTAAATATTTTTTTTCTTTTATATACTATAACAGGCAATAAAAGGTTGCTACCTCTTCTTTCAACTTCAGTAGAAACAGGGTTCTGCTTTGATGCATTAGATTTTTTCTCAGTCTGTCTGTATGGCCCACAATACTCAACACTGACTGCTGAAACTGTATTAAGAAGAAGCGACTTTAGCTTTCTCGTTATGCTTTTCTTCTGAAAGCCATGGAAAGATGCAGTATAATCTCATCACCTTGTATTCATCAGACTACTTAAAGCTCTGACATAGATCCCTCTTGGCCTACTGAGCATTAATCTAAACCAATATAGTCAGTGCTGTGCAAAGTTTAGGTGTCTACTTTTAGCAGGACCAATGACTTACGGGTTTCCCAAACACTGATGTTCCCGTGGAATCTTTTTTTCTATAGAGGATTTTTTTCCCCCCCCACATAAACTACGTTTTTATGGTTTTCAAAAACTGGATTTGTGAGCCTGGTTTGTAGACAGTGTTAGGTAACTCAGGACCTCTGTCTCTTTTCGTTCTATGAAAATACTTGGAAAAGAGCTGCAGTGACTCAGGAGCTGCAGCAACTGAGAATCATGTTGCTAAGATTTGTTTTTATTAATTGCTTCCATTCTGATGGCAAAATCAGTTAGGAGATGTTTGTAAAAACTGATTTATGCCTCAAAGAGACAAAAGAAAGCTCTAACTTTCTAACTTGCTCCATGCTGTTTGATTTCCTAACAGATTTTAATCTGCTAGGAAGCTACTAAAGTTCTATATTAAAAATAATTTTGAAAAATATTTTTTATAGCTGATTGCTACTGGTGCCACAGGGGCATCTTATAAGCTTGAAAGAATGGGGGAAAAGCCAACACTCTTTTGAATGAGAATAATCACTATATTAAAAGTAGTCCTTATTGTAGAAAAGTTGGAGAATTCCTGGCTGAGGAAACAGACAGTAAGGGCTGGAGCAGTGGGGCGTAACAGCAGCAACATCCCAGGAGCCTGTGGAGGGGTATGGAACAATGACTGCACAAGAACCGCCACACTGGGTCAGGCAGAGGCCCCATCTAATCCAATATTCTGTCTTCACCAGCAGCTACAAGTAGATGCCCCAGTAAAGTAAGAACAGCACCATATGGTATTTCCCAAGTATCAACATTCAAACTCACATGTTTAAATAACGAAAATGATGACTAATGAGGCCATAAATCTTTCATGGTTTGTAACACCATAGTCTAGAAATTTGTCTAATGAAGCACTTAGTCAAGATATACTTTGTAAAAACCCAAACTTTTTTTTTTTTTAACAGGCTTAAGAAAGAATTGGAAAATTACAAAGATGATGACTGGGAAAATATTGATGAGACTCTTAGAACAGAAATTGAAATTCTGCAAGTGGTATGCCATTTTCGCTACCTATTTTAAGTGTATGATAATCCTAGTTTTAAAGGTGTAATTTAAGATGATTAGCAGTGGTTTTAGATAAGGGTTTTTTTAATACTGCGTACACAGCCAAACACCCTTGCATCATAGCTGCACTCAGCTCTCATTTGTTTTACCCTATTATTTCCAAATGTCCAGGAATATCATTTGTTATGGAAAAAAAGAAGCACAGGAAAGAATTTAAAGATACATTTTTAGCACAAGACCTATTTGTGGGACTAGCATTAATCATTAAATTCTTGAAAGCTGCAAAAAGATTATGCATTCAGGAGCTAAATTAATTTTTAACTCCAGCTGTCAGTTAAATGAAAGATGAGAATATGGAGAAATAGGACTATAACACTATCCTTCTATGGAAATATTTTATTTTGTCCACTCACAAATTCTTCACAAAAAAAAAATTTTTAGTGTGTTTTTCTCTAAATGTCATTCCTAACTTCAAATTTCTTGTTTGTCAGTCTATGTAACAATGCGAAGAGAATAAACATTTTGAAGTCCCATTTTTGGAAATAAAGGGTTTTTAAAGGTTCATTTCAGAGCCCCTGATTGAGTTGTATGAAGATGCAGCTGCTATTAGCATCAATAGTGGAATATCAGTCATGGAAAATTTGTGTTACTGACTCTTATGATCATTTTCAAATTTCTCTTGGAGAAATGTAACTTTCTTTTACTTCATCCATTAATTTTATTATGCTTGTCAAACTTCAGAAACAAAAATGGCATAATATTTAAAAGCTTCTTTGTAAAGAACACAGTGAACTTACTTACTTGATTTGATTTTCTGTAATTCAATTCTTTCTGTTTTCCAGAAGCTATCACAAAAAAGGTCTTTGGACAAGTGAATAATATGTAACATATCATATGAAGTGTCACAGAAGCTAGTCTTTGAGTATTTTAAAGCAATTTTACTCAAGATCTATCAGGATTGCCTGTTGTTTTTTGGTTAAACCACAGTTTGTATCTGCCTTTGTTTTCCATTAAAATAAAATTTTATTCACTTTAAACTGTGGTGGGTTTTTTTGTTTGTTTGAGGTGTGTGTGTGTGTGTTTTATCCTCCCTCAAGTTCAACAGCTATCCTTCCTTAGTTTTCTCTTTGTTACCTATGAATGAACAACACAATCTATTACATTTACAGCTGAGTTCCTATATTACGAACTTCATTGTCTATGTACTGGTTTTTAGAATGAACATTCTCCTTTTAAGGTAGCAATGTGGTCTCATTTGAGAGGAAGACTGCTATTGTCATCAAGAAATACTTAAGGTGAGCTGTGGCTATTTAGTTTATATCTTGACAATGCAATTCTGTAACAAGCTCTCTGAAACAGCTCAACTCCAGTGATACTGGATGATAGTCCAGAATAGTTTACAAATTTACTGATCAGTAGAGGCTGTATTGAGTTTACGTGGTAAGAGTTTGGTAGCAGGAGGGCCACAGGGGTGGCTTCTGTGAGAAGATTCCAGAAACTGCCCCATGTTAGATAAGAGCCAGTTCCAGCTGGCTCCAAAAGGGACCCACTGCTGGCCAGAGTTGAGCCAATGAGCGATGCTGGTTGTGCCTCTAGGAGAGAAGACTTAAGAAAGGGAAAAAACTGCTGTGGAGCAGCAGCTAGGAGAGAGAGGAGTGAGGAACAGCCCTGCAGACACCAAGGTCAGGGAAGAAGGAGGGCAGGAGGTGCTCCAGGCGCTGGAGCAGAAGTTCCCCTGCGGCCCATGGTGGAGCAGGCTGTCCCCCTGCAGCCCGTGGGGTACCACACGGAGCAGATCTCCACGCCACAGCCCGTGGAGGAGCCCATGGTGGAGCAGGTGGATGTGGCCTGAAGGAGGCTGCAGCCCATGGAGAGCCCCTGCAGGAGCCGGACCGGCAACCTGTGGAGAGGAGCCCACACAGTGGCAGGTGATCCGNATGGGAGGGACCCCACGCTGGAGCAGGGGAAGAGAGAGTGACCATGAAGGAGCGGCAGAGACGCAGCGATGTGGGCTGACCGCAGCCCCCATTCCCCTGTGATGCTCAGGGGGAAAAGGTAGAAGAGGGTGGATGGGGGGAAGGTATTTTTAGTTTGCTTTTAGTTTCTCACTGCTCTAGTTCGTTAGTGATAGTAATAAGTTATATTAATCTCCCTGTGTTGAACCTGTTTTGCCCATGACAGTAATTGGTGAGTAACCTCCTTGTCCTTATCTCAACCCTTGAGCCCTTGTTCATCATATTTTCTCCCCCTGTTCCTTTGAGGAGGGGGAGCGTAAGTGTGCTTGTGACTCCGCTTCTTTCTGGAGCTGGGTAAAACCACCACAGATGTCTCTGTTATGGTAAGTTATGGTAAGCCATGTAAGTGAATAATCTTCACTGGTTTTCTACACCAAGAGCCCTCCAAGCTCTGTCATACATAAAACTGCAAGAGATGTTTTATTAAGGGGGTAGGAATCAAGCTTTTTGGAAACTGACCAAATTCTGCCTGAGATGTAGAAGGTTTTTTCCTCTTACAACACAGCTGCAGTTTAAGGACTGGCAAGGTTTGATCTGCAGCATCAGTATCAGAGAGCCTTCTGATCCACTGGGCTAACTAGAATAATTCCAAGAGGTTGGAATTATCTTTCTTAATAGCCAGTGCTTTTGGAGCAGAATTCCTTATAAATTTTGTCTTTTCCCTAAAAGAGATCCTCTTAGGATGTGGTTCATTTTAAGCAACTTGGTCCCTTTACAGAGATCTTTCAGATTCCAGGAAACCAGAAACTGGTTGTAGCTTCAGGGTTTTTTTTGTTTTTAAAATAGCTGTGATCTAAATTCTTGATTATTTTAGCACAATTTGTATTAACATTTCAAACAGCTAAAACTGTCAGAATCAATAGAACAACAAAACAAGAATAAAGCGCACCAAAAAAAGTGAAACAGAAATCAATACAAATCCTATTGGGCTAAACAAATCCCTCAGCAACTCTAAAAAAATACGTAATACTGGACTAAACCAGCTGTTGCAGGGTAAAACATACTAATTTCTCTAAGTATAAAAATGCACTTGTTGCTACTGTCTCATGGTTAATATAATCTAGGACCAAAATAATATTTCTGTCTGGAAAATTCAAACAAAAAAATAAGCAAAAATTGTGTTTTTTGGATTTTCTTTAAAATTCTCAAAGCAGAGGTGACTGCTCTTTAAAATAAAGAGTGAAAAATAACCAAATCTCTAGTCATACTTAATTAATGTTAAAGAATATAACATTGCCAATTACTGTAAAAACACACACAGACCTATTATGAGTAAATCCATTATTTCACAGATGACATAGTAAGAAATATTTTTTAAAGCATAGATTATATATCTAGCATATTAATAAAAATTGGGTTATCTTTATTAATAGTTGCCATTAGTGTTCGTTCTATAATTTTTTGAACTTTTAGTAATTTAGTAAGAGTGTAAGAGAAACTCTGAGGCCAGAGGAAGTAGTTGTCACTTTTTTTATGACCAAAAAAGAAAAAAATTAGAGCCATAGAAACACTTGAAGCAGTTAGGGAGTAAGAGGAAGATAGTCCCAAAAAAATTTATCTTAGAGAAAAAAAAAAAGGTTGCCATGCTTCTGCATTGGACCTGGGAACAGTTGTTTTTTAGGGATAACAGAGAAAAGCTCTCTCGTTTTTGAAAGGGGCTAAAGAAATACTTAAGACTAATAAATTTACCTGGTAAGGATTGAGTTATGACAAATGTCAAGTCAAGTCCTACAACCTTCACAAACGATGAACTGCAGTTTTATCTCAGATTTACATGCTGGCACCACAGCACCTCTGTTCTGCAACCCCATACTCTTAAGATACAGCTGAGCAGAATGATTTTTTTAATCATCAAATCACAGCTCTCAGCCATGCTGAGACACTTCCCAGCAGCAGCCTAATGCAAACAGGTGATTCTAATGGAAAATCAAAGATCCACTTGAAAAAAAATCTAACAGGAAAATAATTATGCCAGGATATGGACCTGAGAAGACTTGTGAAATAACTGAACTTGAAAAAAGAGCTTACCAGCCAAGGCGAGATTGTTCTGAGCACAGAGCCCTAAAACAGAAGGTGTGTTAAACCCTAAATCTACACAATTAGCTGTTGAGGAAACTTGACTAGGAAATGGTCTGTCAGCCTTTATGAGTTTGTAGATAGAGCAAAGGCAAGCCAAAGAAACTGGGAGATATACTAAGCCAAAATGCAAGGGAAAAGTCATGGTCAGAAGCCATGCTGAGGAGCAGAAGACTCAAAAAGCAGGATACCCAACAAGCCAGAGAACAGAACAGAAACAAAACAGAAAAAAAAGAGAGGGAGAGACTAAAAAATGCATTTATTTTGTTTCTTATAAAAAAGGAGTTAAGCTGTCACATTTTTGTGTTATTTTATTTATTATTATTATTAACAGCCCAAATCAAAGACTATACACATGAAAACCACTACAATATCTGACTATAGAATAAAATTACAGTTAGCTAATGCAACAGTACCCACACAAATTATCTCTAATTGGTTGGCATAAATACAATTGAATTCGTGGTAATGCCATATTAGTGTTATAAACTGAAGAAAAACAAGAAATAAAGAATATGTCACACACACAAAAAAGTACAAATAACTGAGTAACACAGTCAGAAAAAATTCATATATATGACATGGGGCAAAATGTCAAGGTCACAGATCCATGTTCAGCTGACCTAGCTTCTGGGGTTCTCAGTCACAGAGGCAACTGACAGTCTCCATCTACAGGGCTGGTTGCCTGTGTAGAGCTTTGCTGTTTGGCAGTTGACTCATCTGAAAAAATTAGATCCCAAATGAAGGGAATATTTGTTTTTAAAACTTGTGACTGAATTATATACATAGATCAAAAATGGACTGAAAATGTAGCTGCAAGGCCAACACCTGCCAAAAAGGTGCAGAGGGGAACATGAAAGTGCAGGTTTCAGGTGGTACCTGAGGCCTTGAGGTAACAACACAAGTCACAAGTGGTCAACTGCAGATCACTGAAGAAGTGCAGCACTGAGAACTGGGTTTGCGTCTGAAGAAAGAATATGTATCTAAATTCATAAAACATCTCATTTTGATGAAAAACATAGAGGAGACAACAAGGAGGTGTAAAAGAGAGTCACAATTCCTGCAAGAATAATTGCAAGGGAGGAACAGAAAGAGAAGACATATTCCAGCACATCTCCCTGGTTAAGGATGCTGTACCTGACCGGCACTGCTACCTATCTGTAGCAGAAGCTCCTTGTCTTTGGACAGAAAAAAAAAAAAAACATTGCTTTTTGATTTGTCATTCGCTACATTTCTCTGCTGCAGATTCAACCATATGAGGCTATCTTACTATATAATGGGGTTAAATATATTTGAACGTGTATGTCTGTTTGTGTGTGCGCGCGTGCGCATGTATCTGTTTGTTTGGTATTTCTTGCTCTAATGTTCCCCCCACATGCAACATGGTTGGTACCATAGCATTCAGTCAGAGTAAATTTGGGTGCAACAATGGGTAGACTTCCATATTGTCATGTCCAAATTTAAACTCATACTCAGTTCACTAGCTCACATGTAGAGTGAGCCAACTGGCTTTTCACAGTCTTCTTTGGTTTGTAGCAGTTTGTAAGGCAAGAAAGGATTTTACCACCGCCTGAGCTGAAATAATGTCCTGAAGCTTTTACTAAGAGAAAACACCTCCAGATGATTTCCATGAAAAGATAACGGATTTAGTAGATATGCTGTATGCCCATTTTCCAAGGCTGACAATGCAATAAACAGCTACTGGGTAAAGAAGACTAGCAAAATAGTTCCAGTTCTCTGCTCTGAAATGAGATGCGAAGCTACAATATGTTAATTGGGTAAAGGATTCAATGTCTAACAATCTATGCCTTGGGGGTCAATAGAGTATTTAAAGTAAGTAGTTGCTCTGCTTCTTTTGAACTGTTTACTGATCAGAGCTGACATGCAGTACTGATAAGCCCAGCCTTCCAAATTCTCATCACTCTCACTGTGTCTGCTAAGACTTGTCAGCCCCTTATCCAAATGACTTTTGTAATTATTTTTTTGTTCATTTGGTGAATTTTGGGGGCTGATTTTTATCAGATTTCTAGATATTTTTTTTTTATATTCTAGATACCAGGCTAATAGTAATAGCTCTTTGTTTAAGAAAGTATCTATAGTCTGTGCTGAAAAACAGTTATATTTAGTACTACCTTCATCTGCAGAAGGACAGTTTTCAACTGGCTCACAAGTAAAACTCCTAAAACCCAGACTATCAAAAACACCCGCTGGTCTTTGAGATCCAAGTAGGCAACATACATTCTCCGAACAGCCAAACTCAAGGCACAGTCGTTCATTCACGGTCACCTCCAGTCCCTTGCTGATACATGTAGGTTTTGAAGGCCTTTTCAGCATGGGATTGTCATTCAGAAAGCTTGTATTTCATTTATTGTTTGACTAAAACTGTATCAGAAAGTGAAATGCTACATCATTTGCATTTTCTCAAACATTGGATGTGTTATGCTACACTATATGCCTTCTGTATTTCTTCAACCAGACCTATGCAGCAATTCTCAGGTATTACCAGCGTTCACTACTCCTTTGATTGTTCCCATCAACACACATCTGTCAGCCTGGATAGCTGAGAAGACTAAAAATTTCTTCAGAAATGTGAGGTGGGAGCTGATTCCTTTCTCCCCACTAAATGTCTGAAGTATTTAAAGACATCATCTAGTTGTTTGGAAGAAATTGCTTTACAATGATAGATTTTTACACGTAAATAATTTATTAAATTGATGAAATGCCAGAAATGAGTCTGTATAAATATACAGCATATTTCTTGGTTTTTACTGAAACAGTATTGCCTGTTATTGTGTACTAATAAATTTCCAAGCAGTCTTGATATCATGTCTTATTGAGAAAGGACACCATAGCCTCTGTTTCACTTTAGAACAGGGTATTTGTTGCAATTTATTTAACTAAATTTATTTTAGCAGGAAGAGAACAAGATCTAGCCAGCAATCAAACTATGGATTGGAATGGTGTTCAATTCCGTATTTGAGGGAGCATTTGATATAATTTCATACTGATTAAGTTCCTTTAAACAAAGTCTCCAAACATAAGTGTATAAAGATACTTAGTCATAAACTGACAGTGAACAGTATATCGTGTACAACAAACAGAAACAAAGAAAATTCATCCTGTCTAATACCAGAATTTTATGTCCCTTTTATTCTTCATACTATGGTTCATAAATTCCTTTTAGTCTTGATTAGAAAATATGGATAATCAGGCTATCATTCAAAGTGAGAGGATTTGTAAAGGGATGTTCCAGTGCCATCTAGTGGCTTTTTCATATTAATAATAAATTTTCCCTCCCGTGTGACAATTCTCATTTTACAATTGTAATCAGAAAATGCTTCTTTTTACTGACATGCTTACTTGTTATCTCATTGTTTATACATAATTATGTTGGACATATTACCTTTAAAATACTTCTATTGGCTTTATGTAAGAACATACTATTTCTGTGCAAAAAATGGCATAAATATCATGCAGAGTGGGAATATACCAAACTGCGTTACACGCAAGGAGGAGGAATCTTACTGTGAGGCTGAGATCAATAATCTAGCCAGGCTAAAATACTTCTTTTTGGAAGGAGCACAACTTTAGTTTAAGGATTTCAAGAGGGGAGATGCATCAGACCTGTTCTACCGACTAATAGGCACACTAACCTTTGTATAATTGATAGTTCAAATGTGTCAGCTGTTGCTTCCAGCACTTGTTTCTTCTTCAGCTTTTTCCTCTGAGATTAAAAAGCCTTTTAATACCTGGTATATTCTCCTTATGCTAGTACTTCTGTGCTGCAATCAAGTTACCTTTCAGACTCTTTTTTGATAAGCTTAACAAATTGCATTCTTCCTGTCCTTCACAGGAAGGCATTTTTCCAGTGCTCAAATAATCTTTGTAGCTTTCTTTGTACACCCTCTCTATTTCTTGCACTGTTAGAAATACTGACACCTGACTCGCAAGCATTATTCTAGTACCGGCTTCATCAATGCTTATATAAACATAAAATTGCCTTCCCACTCCCACACGCTGCTTTCCTGAATAGATTTACAGATTCCTGCTAAGCCTTTTTACCTCAGACGTCACATTTCCAGTTTGTGTTGATTCAGTTGTTCAAGGTGATTTATAAGCACTTTCCAAAGTTGCTGTTTTCCAGAATACTGCCCCCCCCACCCCCGCAAAACTGGATTGTTTTGAGATGTGCAGCTCTGCATGTGTATACATTGTAACACTAGCTAATTGCATGGGTTCTGTTTGCCAAGGTATCCATGTTACTCTGTGACTATCTTGTCACCACCTTTATCTATCCTGCTGTCAATCTCGGTATCATCTGCATATTTTATCAGCAATGAGTTTATGTTTATGTCCAGGTTATGCATAAAGCTGTAGCATCGCCTTGATTTGAGCACTCTTCTTTGGCAGACACAATTGTAAACAGCCTCACTGGATGATTATTCTCTCTGGAATTGTTTTTCAAAACCATCAGTTTCAGATTTCAGTCATTGATTATAGACTGTATGTGCTAGGGTGCCACTTATGCCACTTAAATGAACGGCAGTATGTTGTGCTAGCTGAATGTCTTCTAGCAGCTAAAACATATGATATCTATGCAGTATGATTACATCTGTTCTATCTCAAAGAATTAAATTAGGCCTGGTTTCTATAAAATCATGCCGGCTTGCATGAATTGCATTTCTATCATTTAATTCTTTATCACTGAAATCTCATGCCCTTTCCCCCTCTTTCACCTGGAACTCAAGTCAGGTTAACTGGCCATTTTGCTAAAAGTCCTTTTCAAATACTGGGAAGCTATTCACAGCTTTCCTGCTTCTGCAATTTCCCCAGCACTCCAAAATTCATTTCAAAAGAGGGCTAGTGTATGTCAAGTGCCTCAGTCAAAGATGTTTCCTTCAAGGATTTTGAGGTGCAAAAGGTCCAGATGTGATCATTTCAAAAAACTCATACCTAGCAAATGTCTAACTTCTTCCTTACTTAGCAATGAATTCAGTGGAATGAGTGCATTAACACACTTCTTTCCAAGCACAAACAGAAACAATATATTGAAGTTCTTTGACCTTTCTGTATCATTCTGAATAGCTGTAGTATTAATCTACTTGGAGGGCCCATCTGAA
>VXAL01009617.1:282110-301172 GCA_013399475.1 Chauna torquata | reverse complement strand
CAAAACAAAACGTTTTGCCTTTTTTTTTTTTTATTTTTAAATATACGGGAGACTTCATAGAAGCTCATCATGGAGACTGAAAGATAAGGAAGGCAGATCTGATGAGGAAAAACTGAAGTTCATTACTCAGCTCCACAATCTAGTCCACAGAAATAAAATTTGCCTTTAAGGACTCCAAATAATGAAATCCAAAAAACCCCTAGAGAGTGGAAGTATCTCTAGAAGGGTCTAAATCCTCACACAGTTCAAACACTGGTGTGCAATCTCTGATGCTGAGATGAGAATGAATCCTGTTTTGACAGCAGTGAAGCACAGATGAGAACATCAGCTGTAGTCAAGACAGGAAAAAACACAAAGAAATTGAGAATGTTGGAGTTACAGAAACCTGGTGACATAAGGTAGTCAGTACATAATCAGGTAAGTTAAGGAAAGTCCTCTATTTATCTACACGACTATCGCTGGACAAGCGGTAAGTAACAGAAGAAATGTCTACAAGAAACACCCTTGAATGTTATCAGCAACATAGGTTTACTGTATGAATTATGGAGCTGGCTTCCACCTCTTTCTCCTCCCCAAAGTATCATCGTGGCAGCAGGAAAGCGTACTAAAGCCTCAAAACTATTAAGCTGTCTCAGCACAGTGATGAACACAGTGCTTGACAACAATCTCTTTCAACCCCGATGCTAGATATAGGTGAAGTGTAAATCATACGCCAAGCAGTTCCCACAAGGACTGTTTACAGTTTTTCTGTGCGTTTTGCTTTACAAAATCTACCCTAAATCTCTGAGCCTGAACCGTTACTTTTGTAAATGCAAGAGGAATATTGAAGACATACCTAGGGTAAAAACATTAAAGTGTCATGTAAAGTACCTTTTATCCAGTCCATATCCCTTACAAAGAAAGCCAGTCCTTACCACAAAAGCATCAACTTGACGAGCTTTAGATTACTAGATGACGTACACATACAGCATATGCCTAAAGAGCGTACTTAGAAGATCTGAGAAAGAAGACAGAGGTGACAGATCCTTGGAGTTGATTCCTCAGGCCTCATTCCTGGAAAGCTGCAGTTTGTAACTTCTCACTCGCAAGCGCCATAGACGCATTATGATTAAAAAATTTTCAAAAAACATCAAACGATTTCTGAGGGTATCAACCTACCATAAGCTTTGACAACACACACAGATGATTATCTCTAGCTGCGTGCCAAGTAAAAACATCTTTGCTATTGAGCAAATCACACCACCTCGTTAAGACAACATGCTTATGCAGCAATTCTAAGCGCTTTTGCAAAGACTTCAATCTTCTCTGATATAATACTACAGCATTACTAAGTGCTTAAGTAATTTCTTACATCAACTTAGACTTTTAGCTAATTCTTGCCATCCTTAGATATGACCAATAATACTTTACTCCACATATTACAAACCACTCTTTCCAAGTCTGTTCAAATAAACTGCGTGGTGTACTCTTAGACTTCTTAGGAGTCTTTTTAGACTTTTTAAAATATCATTCCTATTGGCAGCAACGGTTTTATTTCCCAACTTTGACTTTAGAAAATTACAATCGTTTGGAATTGTCTGAACTGCAGAAACACCCTGGCATTTCATAACCAATGTTCAGGCATATATGTTTGCCGAAGAGTGAATCACAGGCTCTGAAACAGATATCTACTTCTCTTCCAGAGGAACAATTCCAAACACTGTCAGACTGGAAGAGTTTGATCTCTCTCTATATTAACAACAACATCACATTGCAAAAGCATCTAGTCATTTAAATTAAAAGAACAAGACAATGTTCCAGACAGGCAGTGTTGAAATGTTAGAGCTTAAATACACCGTAAGAATTTACATATTTGACTTCATTTTTTTTCAATTACCGAATCTGAAATGAAAACAAAACTCAAGTTCTTTATGCCTGTATAATATGAAACCTTATTTTAAAGTGTAGGAAACAAAAGGAACTAAAGACATCTTTACAAGTATTTTCTGGTTGCATACCAATAATGCCACCTACTGGCATGACAGATGACCTAAGTTTTCTTTTTGATTAAAGTTAACTTAAGAGCTTTAATTTCAATACAACACTAAATACCACCAGCTCTCTTTTCCCTTCCACTCATCTGAACCAGGTATTACCTTTCACCAAATATCCTCACAACCACGGGGCAGGATTAGAACTCAGCGGTGTCCTACTTAATACTTAAATACTAATTCCAATCTGACTGTAACAACAATGACCAGAACATAGTAGTTTTCTTTAAAATGCAACCTCACTGAAGACCAAAATTTCTAAGTCTATAAAGTTTACTGCCAAATAATTTTTAGAAGACGCAGACTCGCGAGGAAGTTTTACTGGTTCAGTTCCTATTAAAAATTCTTTCCATTCCTCCAACACATACGTATTTTCTAACCCTCAAAATGAATTCTGATTATCATTATCAGTCTAAGCCCACATACAGGGTGAATTTGAGCATTTGATGTTTAAGCAATTAGCCAGGTCAATATTCCAAAACATATCCAGGAATTAACACAACTAGTGGTTTTTTTTTGTTTTTGTTTATGTTTTTTTTAATCCCAGAATGGAAACAAACTAAAATAACAAGTAAGGTGTCCAAATAGGATCATCCCTGCCTCATACCTTGCCTGCGAGCAATTATGATCAAGTCACTTTAGAAGCTTACTCCATGATTGAACTCCTCTCTTACTCTGTCTTGGATAAAGGAATTTCTCCTTTTTATTATTGCCAGAAAAGGGATACAGCTATAACCACAATATTTCTTCACCTGACATTTTAAATTTTTATAAATATCGTTTCTGATTATCATTTGAGGGTTTACTGAGATTAATTTATGCACAGTTTATGCAAAACCCACTCCCAAATATAGGGTAACGGGCCCTGCAAAGCGTTCTTAGCAACTGAGGCTTTAAGGAGAAAGATGCAATTGGGTATTTTGGTATGAGCCAAGGAAACTTGCAACGGCTTCCAATGGGATTTAGCATTCCTCCACAATGTCACAAGCTGACAGTAAATACAATAGCACAGGGCAAGCAGCAGATATAAAACCATGCAGCTTTATTAGTTTGTCAATGAAAGGACATCTGGATATACCACTACCTTTTGCTGCATGTGTCAGCTCGGTAGCAGACACTAGCAAAGCTGCATTTTTAAAGCACCTGGCAGTGTTCAGGATTTCCCGAAGCAAACACCTTTATAACACCTCTTCTTCCCTTCTTAGACACTCTCTGCGTAATACGTTACTGCTTCTCTCCTGAACACGATTATACCAGAAAGCCATCTGCCTGGTTACCAAGCACACCAAAACCTTCACAGTGACATCTGTGCCAAACCAAACACTCTACATCAGATCTGCGGATCTGTGCTACTTCAACCCTACCAGACTACAAGCTCAGCAGACCTGGCACTTAACAGGAAAGCTGCACTAAGACGCAAATTTCATGCCTCATCTCCTTACAAAAGACAGGACTTCCAGGAAAACTTAGATATTTTCATCAGGACCTCCCTAGAGCCAAATGTACTGGAAACTTGCATTACCAATATTTCTTCATTGAAGGACTGGCAAATACTCAAATTTATTCCAAATATACACATTTGCATCAAGAAGAAAAACCAGACAGCACATGTTCTGAAACTTTCATGAGACCCAGGAATCAATATGGCCTCATATCAAACAAGCGCTGATATAACTGGTGTATCACTCCACTGATACTTTTCCAAGATTTAACTTTGAGAATTAGCCTTCCAGACTAAATTCTCAGTGGAGAAGGAACAGAAGTGGAGAGAGATCTTCTTCAAGTGAGCAGAGCTAATGGCATCGTCCTAGTACAAAGGAAAACTTGCACCTTGCTTGAACCACTCAATGAAATGCTGTTTTTTTCAGGGCTAAATGATGTGTTACGCTCCATTAATGGAAACACACAGGGAAACAGACAACATTAAGTGAATTTACTCCCAACTTCTTCTGAATACGCAAGCTTCCAGCTCCTTTCTACCACATATAAGGACTGATACCTCTTATTGCATGGTAAAGATGTATTTAAAGCAAGAAAGACATCTCTGGAGCATTTTCTAAAATAATGTTTTATCTTCACAGTCAATTCACTCAAAATCACATTCATTATTCAAAATAGATGTTGTAAAGCTAACTTTTTTTTTTTTAAACACTATTTTCTCTTCATAAAACAAATGAAGTTACATCTTGCTTTAAAAACACAACTTGTTAAATTAGTGGTGACAGAAATTAGAAGAAGTTCTGTAAGTTGTGAAAAGAAATGCTTAAATGGGTTTGCTGAAATGGGATATAGAAGACTAGACCCGAGTTCCCCTAAACTGGACTACAGGTTAACCTGAGAGTGGAGTGGTGATCCAACAATTCATAAAGTCAAAGGACTTGTAAACAGTAAGATTTACGAGCACATCAGAGAAGAAGAAGCAGGCGAGTCAGACCTAATAAATTTCACCCGACTTAGTACGATTTACCAAAGCACACCATCTGTCACACAAGAATCAGACTATCAGCATTTGGAAGCAACAACAAAGGAAACGGTCATCCCACCAACATCCACTGTGAGATGAATGTGAACCACAAACATGATGTTGCACAGAAAAATACTGACACCTCCATAAAAATACAGCCAATGCTTCACTTGGAGTCATATATACAATTTTGGTCACTTGAATTCAAGAAGGTTGAAGCAATCAAACAGGCTCAAAGACTGACCATGTGGACAAAGAGCCTATCTGATGAGGAATCTAGAAAACAATGGTTAGATGGTCAAACTAAAGAGTTCAGATATACAACTGTACTTTAAAGAGAGTAGGCAAATGTACTAGAGAAAACTGTTAAGCTGAAAACTAACACTGCCACCGGAAAAATGCATAAACTGGCAATATACTTAACTGGAAATCAGAAAATAGTTTCACAGTCACATTATGGAAACAGTCTTCCCATAAGAATACAGGAGAGAAAAATCTGATTTTCATACAGAGTGTAATCAATGTACAAAAGATTCTATGACACAGCTGTCTAGAACTGCAGGCGACTAGAACTCCGCGTCCTTCTGTTTTTTTCCTCCAGTTATGCTAATTGTAACGTACAGCACACATAACTCTCCACATGTTTAGATACTCTCAGTTTTTTGAGCTTACACATCAAATCGAAGTTTATAGCCTATTTTTTATAAAACTGCTTGATTATATTACGCTATCGTACAAGCACAGCCACTATCAGCAAGTCCAAAACAGTACTGTTCAAAATATTATTTCAGATAGGCTTGCGTTAGTGTGGATACACTATCATAAGAACCGCCGTAACCCACCTTAAACTATTAAACTCCTGCATTTTTCCCCATTGCTAGAACGTACTGCCCCAGAAGATGTTGTAGGCCATCACGGCCTTTATACTTAAACACAGCTACACCAACGAGAAGACCACATACGGAATGACAGTAAAACCATAACTGAACTTTGCACTTAGTTTACAGATAATTATAAACCATAGCAAAATCTACAGTTTACTGAGTACATGAGATACAACTTAAGAAAAGCTTTACAAAAGCTATGCTAAGAAAGTAGTTTAAAGCCAGTAATAAGCATAACAACTAAAAATCAAGAAACAGTCTTGTTAAAAATTGTGTTCTTACCTTTTCCAGGACTTAGGTTTTGGTCTATAAACACCTTAAGCTCTCCATTGGCTTCAATTAGTCCAGCCTATTAAAGAAAGTAACTTTCATTAAGTTTACAAACACCGACAGACTTTTATTGTTAAAGATGGAAGAAATCACACCAGAATACTCTGCTGCCACTACTCACATTTCCTCACAAATCTGCCACTACGTAACTGCACTGTTTGTGGCATACTTTAAAATCAGTTCATTTTTATAAATATATATTCTTAAAAATACATATTCTTAAAAATCAAGCAGAAAATCAGTTTACACCTACCTTGCTATTTTGTGTCCTATGATCTAACAGCGTACATGCATTGTCTTAAGATAGTTGAACACCCCACTAATTAGAACCACTGACATCCGTGGCTACACCTTTTGCTGCGTAGAAAATACTAACCTGCCGTAGAAGTTGACAACATTATAGCAAAAACAACAGAGGTGGTAAGGAGCACTCTAATGCCATTTTTCTGGTTAAAATGGCTTAAGAAGAAACACCTTGAGCTTTTCAATTTTTTTTTTTTTTCCAATAAAAAAGATCAGAACGCAGAGCTCTTAAATGAAGGATTACATACAAGTGTGTCAAGTAATCATCATCCTTTGAGAAAGCTCATAGTGGAAGGTATTTAAAAAATATACTATTTACTCTGGATAGAAAATACATGATGCAGTAATTCCTTGTTATCTCCAGACAAAACAGTCCTGAAAGAATAATGAACACAGGACACACAGACTGTTCCCATTTAGAAAGAACAGCAAGAAAGTCAACATTTGTACTTACCACAGTTTAGCAAGTGGTTACAGAGGCTGAAAAGCCCCTAGCTGTATTTTGTGCATAGACTACTGCGGATCTTCAAGAGACAATTAAGTGGTCTGCTGTCAGTCAGTCAGCAAAGCTCTCCCCTTAAAAGCCTCCCTGAAGAGCCCTGCTTGTAATCTGCCAGAAGTTCAGCAACCCAAGCGAGCCACTAGAGGATGCTGTGGCACTGTTACTATCCAGGTGTGACAGCGACAGGTTCTTAAGAGGTTACCTTTAAAAAACCAGAAACTTTCTAAGATTTTTTCTCCTCAGTAAAAGAGAAGAGGGGAAAAGAAGATGACAGAGCACTAGGGACAGGCTGGGAAGAGAACAGAAGAGAAATTTTGCAAGGGAAGTATAAAGAGCAGTGACCTGTAATAGCATGGCAGAGACGAGGACCTGCTGGCACAGAGAAACGTAAGTGAGGAGATAATGGAAGTGATGGGTAAAACAAAGAGCCTGTAGCATTTGTCCTCCCTTCTCGTAGCCTTCCCCCAAGAAGCACTGAAATAGCCTGTTTTCAATGAGACTGCAACAACTTTCCGTTATACAAACACTGCCTGCTCTCCACCTTGCCCACAGCAGGGATTCAAAGGCTGACTTAGACAAACGGCAGCTCTGCTGCCCTGCGCCCAGGCACCGGAGCTACGCAACCCAGCAGGCCACCACACTACACCCCGCTCTTTCCACGGCAGATGGTAGACATCCACGTGAAATCACCACCATGCACAAAGATGTCATTAGAAATACGCTCTACAGCAATATGACCTTCTAGAACACTGGAACTCCATGTATTGAAGATGAATTGGATACGAAGACAAATTTTGGGGTATTACATTATACTCCCAATTCCACCTCGGTTTCACAACAAGAGTGTTAAACCACACAGGAAGTGCAGTCTCATTGTCATCACTTTTTAAATGCAATCCTTCAGTTTCTATTCAACAGCAGAAAGAGGTTTGTACTCCTAGGACTCCTGCCAATTCTCTTTTCCATGAGAATCAAAACATACCAATGAGAGTGGAAAGGCATACATAACATACTGAGCTTGTGATCAGCAGAACACCCAGGAAATGGTTGGTTTAATCTGTAACGTCTTTCATTTTAGAAGCACAGGAATTTAAAACTTTTGAATTATTAAATCCATTCATCAGTTTAATAGGCAAAAGCAAACGTGCATCGAGTTTGCATGTCAGTTATAGCGACAGTCCAAACACAAACATTTCAGCTGTGAGCTTAGTCGGCAAATTCAAGTACTAAAGGCAAGTCACTACTGAAACAGGTATTTCAATAATTAGCAAATTAGGTAACTCAGTAATCAGTTATTCTTTGGTCCCTTCCTTTTATTTATTTTTGCTTGTTTGTTGTACTAGAATGATCTCCAATATAACCACATCTATTAATTCATTTTATCCTTAACTACTCAACTAACAAACACACTGTAGTATCAAATCATCAAATAAGCTTCATGTTTTCTTCTACATAATTAAGATACACCATGAAAAACTACCAAAACCAACGTTCAACTCTAGAAACCCAATCTAGCATTACAAAGGGTCAGGTTAGCGCAACATTCCCTGGACCATGCTTCTGTGTGACTGAAATTACGTAAGTCACTGACAAACTGGAAAACATTTGGGAAAAACACTACATTTCAATCAACAACAGAATACAATTTGGGAAAAATCAGAGAACAGCAATCACTGAACAAGACCCAGCCCCTCAGGAACCAGCAAACCAATGAAGACTCCAGCAGTTACAGCTCCACCACCTTGCACACCAGAGTCTTCCTGACTGGTTTCTGGTTCAGTTCTGGCAGTTAAACGGCTGGTAAATATTCAACTCATAAGCGTATGCCTAGGAAAGACTCCAAGAAAACTGCATGGGAAGAATACTATCAAATCCCATAGCAAATAGCACCCCCAGCAGGTATTATGCCTAACGAAACTTGATTTCATTTCTAGTGAAAATTCTGCTACTCTAGGCTCAGTATGCACTTCACACTTCAGGATACATTATCTGATTCTAAGGTTATCAAAATTTATCACTATTTTTGAGTTTCCTCAAAGTCGCTAGCTTTTGGCGATACAGAACTGAAAAGCAAAACTTCCATCCCATACCAAAATCCGGTATCTTTGTAGAGCTACAAATAGAGCTACTAGGCAAAAATTTCCTCAGTGCATAATTCACAGAAATTCCCACTATTTTTCAAGATAGGTTATTTCAGAAGAGAATCCAGGATTACTCCTCCGTAACCTATCTAGCACAGAGCTATGCTCAAAAGAAACAAAGAAAAGAGAAGTCGGAGGGAAATGTGACCACAGCTCCCATTATGTATATCATAGTCACAGATTCACAACGAGCAAAAAAACTATTTGGTTTTTGTTTTCTCCAATAAAAAAGTAACCTTCTGCCAAAGAGAGTTTAAACTTCTTCTGATGGGAAAATGCACTTAGTTTTCAGGCCTTATTGAGCTACTCGTATCAAGGTATTTTCATTTTTTTTTCACCTGATAACGTAATTTATTTTTTATTCTACGTTTTCTTCTTCCCATGATTCTCAACTTCAAGATACATAACTTCCTTTGATGATAACATCAGGGCTGCTTGAAATGATATCACGATCTTAATATTTGATTCTGAAGGCTTTATTTACCATCTGCACATTCACAATTTAGAGTTGCTCTCCTCTTCAAAGAGGCATGTTGGCTATGTATACTTCTGTAAACTACACAAAGAAACTTTTAGTATCCTAAATGGGTAAAAGGTCTATTACCATTTATGCTTTTCACACCTCAACAAAATGATTAATGACGCAAAATGAACAAACAAACAAACAAAAAAACCAGCTTTTGACATTCAACATAGCATTTAACTGTAATAACTTAAGTTCTGAGCAAAAACTTTGATCTCCTTTCTGCGGAACAAAGATAGAAGTCAGAACACATCGGACAAATTAGTAAATCTACTAACGTTAACTGTGGAAGCTATGCTCGAGTAGAGACCTCAACCACCACCTAGGATCCATCTCATCACATTATTCAGAACTTCTAAGGAAAAGAAAACGACTGACGAGCTAAACATATCAAAGATTCAACTGAAGTTAGCTTTGGCCTGCTATAAGATCATCAGCAGTCAAAAGGACTGGCAAGTCTATTTTCATTTTGTTTCCAAGTAAAAGCTGAAAACCTACAAGTGGCCTCAGCTTGAAAAGTCAGCCAACTGGGAAATAATCTTTTTGCTGGGACTAAAGTAAACCTGAAACAAAATTTGCTAAAAGTGCAGAGAATTTCACTCAGTTAAAAAAATCCCTCAGTGTGGATCAAATATCAGAAAATTCAGTATCTTACTAACAAGCTAGTATTTGTGATCTCTTTTGTTATGCACTAGAAACTCAATACCCTTACAGTGAAAGTACCACTTCTTCAACAGTTTTCCAGATTTGCAACTCCGTTTCTTTATAAAAATTGGTATAAAATTATTCACTAAATCTTTAAACTAAACAGAAGAGTTTCAAGCAGAATGTGGACTAAAGGACAGGGAACCTACAAAAGCACGACCAAGTATACAGAAGCTTGACTAAAATGAGACTGAACAAGTACATGTCCTGTGTCTGTCCAGCTTCACCTGATAGGAAGGTCCCCCCACCACATTGGGATAAGCAAATACAGGGAATGGAAAGCAGCTTTTGTGCCACAGAAATACATTTCTATCTTGCTTCTAAGTAATGAGCCCAATTTTAAGTATGTTCCATGACAAAGAGCAGACTGAAGAGGGGAAAAAAAGGTGGAGATAAATGGAAACAGAGGCATTTGCCACAAGGTGTTTCTCAGAAAGTTCGTGGTTGCTAACAGATTAAGACCACTAGAACGAGGCATTGGACTGGGTTTGCCAACAAAACAAGAGGAGTAGGTCAAAATACGCAACACTGGATAAAGAATAGGAGTCAGAACGGGACAGACAGAAACAAGCAGACAACATTGGTACTGGTGGGAAAGAAACAGAAGATGAGCTAGAAAAAACGAATGGAAGATGACAGATGAGTAGAGTTTAGAGAAACTGGGAGTCTCTGAAAAAGTACAGGAAACAGAACTGATGAGAACCTAAAAGGGAGTTTCAATAGGACAAGGAGATTGGATCCTGTGTGGAGAAAGGAAGAACACGGGAACTGGGAAGGTGAACACAATCTATTCTAAATTAAGCTATGACTGAAAGAGTAAATAAGCTGGGACTCAGACTGAGAAGTAGTAAAGACAAAACTAGAGAACGGAGAAATTGGAAAGGAAAAGTATTCCCATTAGCGCACATTTCATCCCAGAGCTTGTCAAACGCATTAGGAAGATGCCTCTGCTGTCTACAGGTATTTGCAAAGTCAACTAGCAAAAAACCACACATCCAGTGCAAACTGCACCTAGCTTGACTGATACAGAATGACAATCCCTGGCATTTCACTGTTTAAGAGCAGGCTACAAATGTAAAGGCTCTCTGCCAAGCAATTTTACTATGTGCCACTTTCATGACAATGTAGGGTTTTTTTGTCTTATTATTAGGAAGCAACAAACACACACGATGGAAAATTAGCACAGCTACAAAATGGAGAAAAGCTTATAATCAGAAATAATGCCGCATAAACAACTTTAGTTTTTCTTTCACCCCTATCTGCATGCAGATGTCATTTGTAACAAGATGATCGTACACTATTTTTCCCATTGGACTCTCATCTCATCCAGGGACAAGAGCAAACATGCTCTGCGAGTGAATCATCATATAAATGCAGGAGACTGTTTTTATGGGACAGTCAATTCATTTTTCGCAGAAATTAGAAGGCAATTAAGAAATACAGTAGAAGACTGCAGAAAAGGAAGGAAGGTTCTTAAATTTGAAACATCTGACTTTCATTTTGTAAATGAAGTGAGAACTACGCCTTACTGTCTAAAGTAATACAAAAGAACTTTTAAAGTCAGGCTACAGTCGTCCAGTCCTCCAAAATTCTCAGATGTGTTATTTACATCGTTCACAGCAATGTCATGAAGATTAACATGCGTGTAATGACCTACACCATAGAAATAAGCTTCCCAAAGAGTAAACTGAAATACTAGCACCTCAACCTATGTAAGGCATAGTCAAAACACTAGACATTAAAATATCTGGATCACACAACAACTGTGAAGATAAAACAAAATTAAACGGGTTAGTAGCTTAGTTAAGCAGCGTCAATCTTTGCTCTGAATATGCTCCACTGGTACTACACATACTTTGGACACTGACCATATACAGAATGACACCTGAGGTCTCTTAACTGTGGAATATGTCAAGACCGATAGCTTTTTTGGCTGTTTTTCTAAAAAGAGTAATATATCTAGAATTCAGCAAAGATTAAATGAAGAATTCATTTTGAAGATGAGTCAAATAGTGCAGTCTAAGTAGCCACAAAGATCCAAAATACTAAAGGAGTTAAAATCATTATACTGGATGTTTCTGACAGTAATTGAATTGCCCAAGTGATACAATCCTGTAAACGTTAAAGCTGTCAGCCCCAAAACTACAAAGCTATAAGAAGCAATACTGAATACGAGATTCCAAGGGTGAGTATGACCAAAGCACTGGTTTGCCACTTCTACCACAAACTAATCAGGAAAGAAAAATCCTCAGCTGTGTCCTCCTGGCCTCAATACTCATTTGCAGAGAGGTAGCAGCAGCTGCCATTTCCACAACCAGCTCCCAGTGCCGTTCTAGATTTGACCTTATTAACATTTGTTCTTCCAACCAAATCAAATCTTTAGAGTAGTTTGTTCAACAGCATCTGAACACAGCAGAATTCAACAAGTCATGTCAAGCAAGACTCGTTCCAAAGCCATTTACCTCCTTATCGGTGCCTTAAAAGGCTACAGCAGCCCACAACAGTACTTGCAGGTAAGTCTGCATAACCACAAATGCCATACTGGGAGACTTAGCAAATGTAACGTAACGCAACACAAGAAAAGTAGCTAGCAGTCCTTTTGGGGACATGGACCACTGTCAACCTTTAAAATCAAGTTGTTCATTCTCTGAGAACTGCTTCGACACTGAGAATGTTTAGCAAAGACTGGCCTATTTTTCCCTCCCACTTTCAATTAGCCACAATAAATCTCCACTAAGTGATACCCAAATATGAACGCTAAAATAAGTGATCCCTAGTGCAACTTAACTTTTAAAAGCTGGCATTTTTGTTTAGCTTGTTGTCAGCACACACTGTATTTAGTTAGTAATGTTACAAATAAACAAATATACATAGCTGCTACCATTAACAACACATACAATTAATAAAGAAGTTAAACACTTAAAAGCTATAGGAAAATAATTTATTTATGCAAATAAATTAGTGAGGTGACAGGTAACTTTCGAGTTGCTATTTTCTGTTTAATAATTACAAACTAACAAGGAAAAACAAGAGAGATACTCTTATTACATATTTACAATGCAAAAAGGATGGCTTAAAGATCATTCTCCTGCATTCTTCTAAAAGGCATATTTAAAAACATTCTAAAAGCATTAGAAATCCTAGACTGAGATGCTTTTTTTTATGACTTGATTTCATAATATTACTTGATATTCAGTTTACAAACTTCTGAACATGTTAGAACTGACTAAAGGCAAATAGAAATAAATTAAGCTACTGAGAAGTCACTGAACTAAAACGACATCAAAAAAGGTGCACAAACCACTTGAGATCCACTAGAGGTTTAATTTCTCTAAGCTGTCTCACTGAAATTCCCAGTACATAACCAAAAATAAACATAAAAAGAGAAACACATTCTGATATTTTAAAAGGAAGTTGCAAAATGTTTTGAAGGCTTTTCAATACTTTCTAGATATTCAAAGTGCACCATGTAAAAAAGATCCTACATCTCTTTCCTAATTCCATTAGGATCTTTTTTAAAATCCATGCCAAATGTAGCCTTCTCTTACCACGGAGACTTGCTCAAAAGTTTGATGCACAAGCACCACATGAAAGCAATTAAAGTTCAACTTTTGGGGTGTTCCAGCAAAATTACTGGTACAGAAGCACAGATCTACTTCTTTCCCCAAATTTAGCACACTTATTGACCTATCAAGTAAGGCTGCTGTAAGATATTAGTTTGTTGTTTTCTGTTGTTTTTTTTTAACACTAATTTTGCTTAAAAAATACCTAAGTAATACTGCGAAATAAATTCACTGGATGAAACAACATACCCGAATGTATTCTGAATACTCAATTAAAAGAAGTCTCTATGTCTCTAGAGCTCTGAAACAGTGACATTAGACCAAGTGCTGAACTTTGTGCCAGCAGAACTTCTTCCATGGTGTCTTGAGGATTTACACATGTGCAGAGGGCTTCCTTTGCAAAGTTATATACATGGGCCGTATCCGGTATTCAATGACATTAATAAAAGCACCATGAAATACTGAGAACACACAATCGGTTTTACGCAAACTAGAGGTCAAGAGAAAAATCCCTTATAATGTAATTCGAGAAAAAGATGGCAGTAGAATAAAACAAAATTAAAAAACAAATGCAATTTTAGAACCAGTGGTCCCAAAACCATTGCCATGGTATGCAGCCAATGAAACAGTAAAATGTTTGAGCTTTTCAGATGAACAACTCTCAAGAAAGATGTTTCAGCCTGCAAGAAGTTCTGAAGGCTAACAATGGTATGTCACTTTAAAAAGATTGTAAAATACCAAATTAGTTTTTAACGGCACATTAACATTTGTTTGTTCTTTTTTTTTTAATGACCAAAAAGAATCCATGCAATAAAGGTAAACAACTGAAACAACCAAAACAACTGCCACTACATATAGAGATTATTTAATTTATGTAATTCCTGTATTTCAATATATGCAATTTTCAGTATCAGAAGGAATCCTACTCATCCCTTTTGTCTAGTCCCTTTTTTCTCCCACCCCGCTGTAATATCATGCATTGGACTATTCTTCCTAATAGCTCCAGTGCCTGAAAGTGACTCCTGATTCTTCGCTTCTATTTAACAATGGGCCTTAAGGAAAAGAACCACAAGCTTCTCTTTACGGCTGCTTGAGAGGCCTCAACAGTTCATTTGCAACAGAAGTAACTGAAAGGAGAACCACGGTCACACCACAAGTTCGATCTTCAGCTACAGCACAGAAACTGTTAACTGAATGGCGGAGGGTAGACTAACCAATTGATACCAAAATGTATTTATCATCCTAATTTTCAGGTAATTCTAATATATAACTGAATATAAAAATGGCTAGCAAGTAGTCCTCACTTATACTGGGAGTCAGAAGACAAAAAATTAAGCTACCAAACGCACTTTTTTGCTAGAGTAATTCCAGCCCCTTCTATTGATGCTGCATCCTGCCTAGTCTTCAGCATGCCAAGGATGGACAGGTCACCATCTCACTCAGGGAACTCTACCCCGCACCAAACTACTCCATGAATCCCATGAGCAGCACAAGTCAGCTGAGGACCTTGGTATGTACATTTGGCTCCTCCAGCTCCTGCCCGCAAGGTGCCACACCTGTACAAGCAGTGGAAGAGTTTACAGTAGACTCGGCAAAGCCTTAGAGAATGACACTGATTAACCAGAAAGGGGATGTGGCTAAGCTGGAGTTTCTGGAGACGCTCTGCACGCAACGACTAACTGTTTGAGACCAAGAAATTGCCCATACGTTGTGTCCACTGTTCTCAAAGATGTACATGGTGCAAACGCACATGTCAAACTGCACCAAACTCTACTGACCTCAACTGAACACAATTTGTCAGTCTGCTTCTGACAAGCAATAGAACGATTCTGCTTCCATGGTGCACACATTCTTAAGATACTGCAATTGGTGTTCCCTCATCTGTGCACAATTTCTTCCACTGTTAAATAAAAAAAAAAAAAAGCCTTTCTAGTAACTAAGCTCTTCTGAACTGAATGTGATGGATATTCCACAGCCAGTCTTCCTGGTGCTGTTAGAACTCATCCTCAGCTCCACACAACGCTCACATACCTAAAATCAAAAATGGCTACGCTCATTGATATTACCAGACCAGACTGGAAAATCGGTTTGCTCTTCCTTTTTCCTTCTACATTTATTGCATTCTAGATCTCCTACTCTTCATACAGCAAACAGCTCTCCAGAAAATAAAATTTGGCATACCCACAGATACTTTAACCCTCACAAGCTGGTATTTCTCTTTTTACGTTACTATCTTTCAATTTATAAGATTAGTTCTGATTAAGCTCTTATACTCAACCTACAAGCTCTAAATTAAGGTGCTACATATGAATGTATCTTTTTCTCCCCCCCCCCGCCATAGCTTCCTGACCACTGTAGAGGAAATGAAAGTATTTTGCCAAAAATCAATGCTTCGTTGCTTATCTTCTCTTTATTGTACACTCTGAAAAGCGTTAGAGGGATACATTTTAAAGCAGTATTTAACAGAATTTCAACTTTGGTCAAATATCTCATAAGCATTACCTTGCCAGTTTACCTGGTCAGTACTTTTGTAATTACTTAATCCTTTTAAAAAACATTTTCTTGGGTTTGCCAGTATCCTCCATCATGCTCCCTATTTGTTTAATTCTCTGATAAAGTCTCAGTCTGCAAACTTTTACAGGTATTTAACTTTTCAAGCAGGTATTTTCAAACGGTAGTTTTTATAAAGAGGCATCAGAAGAAAAGCTTGAAGTGAGCAACAGAAGGAAAAGAAATACCTCTTTTCCTGTAGCAGGTGGGAGGAGGGGTTAAGTAGGAACATGTTATCTAGTGCAGCCCTGGCTCCACACCTTCCTCTTCTGCACGGCTGCCTGTTTCACCAGTCACAAGAACAAGCACTGGACCCAGCAGCACAAAGCAAGCATGGCACACACCCTGAGCCTGCGCTCCCCGGCTGCAGGACACTGAAGTATCCTTGGCCGCACAAACGCCAGCTGAAGACCAGACTTAGGGTAAGAGCAGCACAACCCGTCCTTACCACAGTTTAGCCATTTCAGCCCTGATGAAAAAAAAGGGAAGGAAGGGGTGGGGGCATTCATCAACTATGCCATCTTCTTCAGGACGGCATCTTACAGTCAGATGGTGCACTCGATAGGTGACACAGCAGAACCACAGGCCATTAATCACAACAGTATTTCCATGTCTGAATGTTTAAATTTACAGAGGTGCAAGTCTTCACACACTCAGTGTCCAGAAATTAAGTAGTACTTTCTCTATCATGCTTAATTCCACTATTTCACTTAGGAAATAACTGGGACTTTGGACAAAAAAAAAAAGTAAGAATCATTCTTCTTTTCCTTTCTGAAAATCAAAAAAAAAAATGTTATACCAAGAAGCATCTCTATTTTCTAGCTTTAAATCAAACCTAATAGGGCCTATCACCAGACCTGGAAATTTAAAATTTCCCAGCATTCATTACACATTTTAGACGTCACGTAATGGTGGGCATGCAATAGTCCACAAAAAGGTAAGCAGTTCATCTTTCTTCCCTGAGGCAGAAATATATATACATGTAGAGTTTACGAACAGCTTAGACAATCCTTCAACTAAGATTTCATACTCTACCTACCCTGTTCCAGTGCTCAAGCATTCTTAAAATTTTTACCTACAACCTGACCTAGATTATCACTTTTCAAAATTCAGCTTATTACTTCTTGTTCTACTCTCAGAAGACACCAAAAACAACTGTTTGTTCCTATCTGTAGCACCTTCTTCCATTGCTGAAGTTTATTATCATGTATGTTATTCCTCCCTTAACTACTCTCCTTTCTAGAATAAACTAGATCTTTCAAAAATGAGGTTCTTTCTTAAATGTCTTACTCATTATGCTCCCATAGACTTTCTAGGATCTTCATCTGTATATCCAGGTGCTAGTACTTCTTCACTTAACTGATCTCTCCCCCAAACGGTGGTATTAAACGAATGTACTCTAATATCTCAATTACTTTGAACTGCTGCAATTTCAGCTCCTATTCCACCACTCCTCTTTCATTTTCGTCCCGCTTATATGGCCTTTCATTCCCTGAACTCTGCTATCTGTACCATACTTGGCCACCCTTATCTTTTACAAGCAAGCTTTGAGTGACTACGTATTTCTGGTTATGTTTCTGCACACTAAGATATTTTTCAATTGCCTCTGAACTACTAAAATTCTCCACAAGATTATTATGTTAAACCAATCACTATTTCATGGTAATTCTTAAATTTTGAAGTTCACAGTTCACAGTTCAGATTATAATCTGCTGTTTTAAGAATTTGGATTGTATCACTTTTCAGCTTGTTTGCTGCTTTGTTTGTTGCTTTTTTTGGTTTTTTTTTTGTTTTGTTTTTGTAAGTGAAGATAGTGGATGGTAGTGAAAGTCTATGGTTGAAGTCCCCACAGCCTGTTTTTACTGACACTAATTAGCATCTTTTGGTAGATGGACAGAAAACAGTGAACACACATGGAGACTTCACTGCCCTGAATATATGATGCCTCGTTGAACAGCAGAAAGGCAACGCTAGCCAGCAGTGACACTCACGTTGTGACTTTTGTGAACAAGTAACAATAGAACAGTAGTCAACAACAACCCCAACATCTGAACAGTATATTCTGGGTTCTTCTGAACCCAATCCAAAACCAAGTTGGTTTAGCGTTCAAGGTAAATACACCTAATGCCAATGACCCAAGTGCTTTTATGAGGATAGTGAATTCTTAAGATTAATTACTCTGAGAAAATAGCTGCAGATCTGATGCTGGTTTTATGTCGTTACGTCTACAGGTAAACATAGCCTAGGCTTGATGTGCAACATCAAAAAAATAAGTTTCATACATTCACTAATGCCAGCTATAATAAAGCATGACCTGTTTTTGCTTCTGTTAATAAAAACAAAAGCAAAAATACGCTATTCGCTATGCTTCTACATGTGATGTGCTATAAATATACTTACATCTTTTGCCATGTTACCAAAGACTAGAAATCAATCCTCTTAAAATCTTGATGGCTGCGGGACACAGAGACAATGATGCTATTTTCTAGAAAGCAAGCAAAGACAACATCAGCTATAAAAATGAGAGGAGGGAAAGTTTTGCCAATCGAAATTACTGACTACCCCCAAATACATTTTACTTTAGGGGGGGAAAAAAACGTTTTTACGAGGAGAAAGTTCTCTGTCACCACCGATTCGCCCCCGAAGCCTCCCCCTGCCCCAAGCTCACACGTGGGGAACGCTCCCTTTCCGAGACGGGCTGAGCTCTCCCCTCGCAGGGCGCCCTTCCCCCAGCGCGCAGCCGATCCCAGCAGGGCAGCGGGCAGCCCGCGCGGGGCCGGTCCCTGTCCAGCTGCGCCCTTTGCAACACCGCAGAGCGGGGCGCGGGCGGCGGGGTGCGGGGGGAGCGCTCCCGCGGCCGCCTCCTCCCCACCCCCGTTCCCAGCAGCAGGCACCAGCAGGCCTCAGGGGCCAGCTCCCCTCGGGGCCTTCTGCAACCCCCCTCCCCTCCTCCTCCTCCTCGCAGGCGGACGGGCCGCGGCCACAGCGGCAGGCAGAGGCTGGCAGCCGCCACCGCGCCTCGGGCAGCAGCGCGCCCTCCTTCCCTCCCTCCCTCTCCCTCCCTCCC